>NC_061160.1:59824416-59846916 GCF_022113875.1 Hydra vulgaris
TTCTTCTAAGTCTGTCATGCAAGACATAAATGCGGTGCTGTTATAATCTAATTGAACTAAATTCTTAAATATTTCTTCTAAATATTCTAGCGCTTTAAGCTGCCTATTTCCCCAAAATTTTTTCACTAAATAAATTACTGATAGAGATATTGCTGCTCCTAAAAGACAAGCACCAACAACCGCTCCTACCGGGGGAATCACTGTTCCAGATACAATTAATGCACCTGCCCCACCAAGATACGAAGATGAAGCAAGTGCTATTGTACCACTTCCACCTGCAAGTACACTGGCTGGCAAGGATAGACCCAAAAAAATATCTGAAATTTCTAACCGATTTTTTATAACGTTTTTCTTTGATTCAACTTGTTCTAAAAGGTCTTTTATTGGAGCTTTTTTACATTCAGCGACTGTGTCTTTTGAAAAACATATAAGTTTTCCTATTCCTCCTTGCATTCTGTATAAAGCAGTATTTATATCCTTTTTATCAATCTCATTCATTGGGATATTTTCTCCATTGGTTTGACTTGAACTCATAACATCTTCAAGAACTTCAAGTTGTTTTTTAGCAGACTCGAGTAAAGGAATAATTAAACTTGCGTTGTGTTGAATTGTTTTAATCATATCATTAAAATAACTGATGATTTTGTCAAGCTCCTTTTTCATGTCACTATACTCTTTTACTTCTTCTTTTATTCTTTGAAATAGACTACTTGTGCTTTCGACTAATGTTGGAATTTCTTGAAGCTTATCAGCTAATGAACTTTGAGAAAAATTTGTTGCAACGTTCACAAACTCTAAAAACTTATTTGATTGTTCATCATTTCCGTAAGTATTCGAAATTACACAACTGTATTTTAAATAATCTTTAATTTTCTTATCAATATTTTGATTAACAAATTCGTTCAAATTAGCTCCCATATCAAAAGGTTTAAAAGTAATTAAAAAATTTAAAAATATAGGTTAATATTTATGCAACAACCTCTGTTTAAATTTTTTGATAAACTTACTTGAATAAACTACACTTTCAAGAGCAAATTTCGCAGTTTTGTTTGTAACATGATATTGTGTACTTTTGTAAAACATTAATTCCTTTTTTTCTCAAAAGTTAGTTTATTTTACCTTATTTTAAATATCGTATCGCGTTTCAAATTTACTTCTGCCAGTGATGTAAAGTTATTAAAAAATTTCATTGCATATAATCAGCCCATATAATGGTATATTGAAACAATAAGCTCTTATTCATAATCAGTTCTAGCGGTTTCGTTGCGAAATTAAGATTGATTGCCAGGTTTGTGATAAAACTTTCTACAGGACGAGGTTGTCAATGTCTTCAATATCGAAAACTTAAAAGATAAAATAGATCTGTAAACTGTATAGTTAATATAGTTCGTTACTTATCGTAGCTGTTTCTGTAGCTTCACGAGCTACCTTGCTAAATAATGATGCGATTACGGTTCCATTCTGTTCTGTGTTTTATAATAATAATCAGGTTAAAAAAAAATAATGAATAACTATTTTCATAAAATCATTTAGTTTTGAAAGCATTTTTTGAAATTAGGTCAAAAAAATTAATAATAATAATTAGAGGAAAAAATATAAATGATGTGTTAAAATAATTTTTAAAGCAAAAGACATTATTAGCCGTTTATCTGAACTAAAAAATATAATACAGAGAGCTGGTGAACTCCAGCCTCAAAATTTAAATGGAATTATGCTAAAAACGGAAAATGAAAATTTATAACGAGACTCATATAAGACGTGTTGTTTGTAAAACTGACATAAAAAAAAGAGACAAGTGATTCAAATTCGAAATAATGATAAAGTGAGCGATTTTTATCCAGCTATTTTTCTTCTGAATGACGCTTTTATCAGTAAGACTAATCAACGTTTTAATCGTGTTGAGGAGTATTCAGGAAGGATATGAAATAACAATCATGTAAATTATTTCGATTATCTTAAGAAACCAATTAAAAATACCATATGCTTTACAGATGGCAGAGGACATAAAGAAGTCTTTTTTATCAGAAGTTGATTACAACTTTTTAATAAAAATAGTAATAATTGTTTCTAATGGAAAAGTTGTTAGCATGATTAAAGAATATTCAAATCAAACATCATCAAATGCAATAACAATGATTTTACTAGACGTGAGCACAACTAAATTTTATAATAAAAAGGAACTTTACACAGTCCAAGGTAAATCAAGATAAAAATCAGCAAAAGTAAATGGAGAGAAATTTTCAAGTCAAAACTTTTAAAATTTTATTGAGATAGGATGCAAGATTGATGCATTCATAAGTTTGCGTTTTGACGTTTTTAAAACTAAAAATAATATCTTTGCGAATGATTTATACGACGGTGATTTATTTATTTTTAATGGATCTGACTCTCCATACTTTGGTACTAATACTTTTAATGCTGAACTTCATAGCAATATAGACGAGTTTACGGTAATACACATAAATATCAGGAGCTTAAATACAAAAATCGATAAGTTAAAAATTTTCCTTATCGAATGCAAATATTCCGTTAGCATGATTTGTCTTACAGAAACTTGGCGTTCTGACGAAAATTCTTATACAAATTCAAACCTCCTAATCCCTAACTATAATCTTATTTCTTATTAAAAAAAAAGCTAACAAAAGAGGTGGTGGAATAATAACCTACATCCATAATCCATAATGAACACAAAAGTTAGAAATGATCTTTTTATTTCTGATTTAAATAGTGAGGTCATTACAGTTGAAGTCATTAACGATACTATGAAAAATCTCTTAATATCCTCTTGTCAAGGCCGGCGCAATAGGGGGGTGTGGGGGTGTGACACCCTCTCCCCCCCCCATCAATGATTTTTAGTCGGCAAACTGGACCCTTAGTCGGCAAATCGGACCTTTTTAGACTAGTTAGTCGGCAAATGTCGACCCTTTCGATATAGGTTAGACAGTCGACAAATGTCGTAATGACAGTCGGCAAATTTTGGAAAACAAGGACCTTTTTTTTTTTTTTTTTTTTTTTTAGTCGGCAAAAGTTGTAATGGCACCCCCCCCCCCCGACACCTACTCGCGCCGGCCCTGCCTCTTGTTATAGACCGCTTGATGGAGATATTATAATGTTTTCAAATTTAACGAAACAAATATACATAAAATGCAATGTTGAACATAAAAACCTAATCTGTATTGGTGACATGAACATAAATTACCTAAGCTATCATGAACACGCGAATACCAAAATATTTTTCGATGATATGTTACAACATTACATTTTCCCAATTATGAGTTAACCCACCCGTGTAACTCCCACCTCAATTACAGCTATTGACAATATATTGACAAATTCAATTCAGGATCCTTCCTTAAAAGTAGTAATAATTAAAACGGATATATCTGACCACTTCGCAATTTACTTCTCACTTTCACAACAAGCAACACGTGTCAATAACTTGAAAATAAAAATCATCTAAAGAAGCATAAATAAATTTTCGACCCAAAAACTAAAAGACTCACTAGCGGTGGTAAATTGGTCAAAAAGATATCATGAATGTAACCTCGGACGCACAAATTCCGCTTACAGTAAGTTTATAGATGTTTTCCTAAATCTCTACAATAAACATTTTCCAAAGGTCAAAAAAGAAATTAAAGCAAAATACCTAACCACTCCATATATTACCAAAGAAGTAAGAAAATCGTCAAAACAAAAACAAAAACTTTACATAAAATATCTAAAAAATAAAAACGATATTAATTTGTCTAAGTATAAACAATATAAAAATCTATTTAAAAAAATAAAATTAAAACCCAAAAAACTATATTTTTCAAAGCAAATACAAAAATTTAAATGAGATAATAAAAAAATCTGGGATATTACAAAAGGTAAAAATAAAATAAACTCGAACCAACTGCCTCCAAATATTCTCATAAGTGAAAAAGAGTTTAATAATAAAAAAAATTATCTCTGAAAAATTTAACAAATACTTTGCAAAAATAGGTTCCAAACTTGCGCCTAAAATTTAATCTACAAACAATTCATTTGAGAATTCATCGAAGACTCTCGTTGCTCCCTAGTTTTTAAAGAACTAGAATACAAATTAACTTGAAACAGCGATTTAAATATTAAAAATTAACAAAGGTCCAGGTATCGACAATATCCCAGCCAATAATATTTTGAATGTCTTCCCAGAAATAAGTAAACCCATTTTTCAAATAATTAACTCTTCAATAATTACAGGAATTGTACTCAACTATTTGAAATTAGCTAAAATTATTCTTATCTATAAATCCGGAGATACTCCCTTCTTAAATAAATACAGACCAATACCAATTCTTCCCGTATTTTCAAAACTACTCGAACGAATATTCTACAATTGTTTATATAAATATCTAACCACAAAAAAAATCCTGAATAAAAACCAATATGGTTTTCAAACTCAGCACTCGACAGAGCATGCTGTCGTAGACCTCATCAATAGGATTAGTGAATCAATCTTTGAAAAGAAGTTTGTATTAGGAGTCTTTGAAGACTTGTCAAAAGCGTTCGAAACAATAACTCATAAAATCCTATTTAAAAAGTTGGAAAAATACGGATAAAAAAACCATACACTGCAGTGGTTTAAAAGTTACCTGTATAACAGACAACAGTGTGTTATTACAGATGATAATTACCACACTAAATTATTATAATTAACTTGCGGTATTCCTCAAGATTCGAATCTTGCTCTTCTTTTATTCCTAATCTTTATAAAGGACCTTTCAAAAGTTTCTAGCAAACTTGAATTTATAATGTTTGCAGATGTTACAAATTTATTTTACAATTCGACAACATCAAGGATCTGTATGATAATGTAAAAAAGAACTCCAAAAATTAAATATATGGTTTAAAACAAATAAGTTATCCCTTAACATAGAAAAAACAAAATACACTTTATTTCATTCAAACCAACAAAGAAACACACTATCAAATATTCTACCCTGTCTAAAAATAAAAAATATAGTAATTGAGAGAACTCACGAAACTAAATTTTTAGAAGTTGTAATTGATGAATATTTATCTTGGGAAACTCACATAAATGCTTTAAACACTAAAATATCAAAAAACATAGGTCTACTTTAAAAAGCAAAACCTATGCTGTCGCAAAGTAATTTAAAACTAGTAGAGGCGATATGCCGGTTCTGGCTCATTTTCATTTTCAACCATATTTTCAACCATTAATTTAATTAAATATAGGGTTCAATGTTAACTATAATGTGTATAATATTATAACTAAGAAATAAATTTTTTTAAATTTATATAAATTTAAAAAATGATTTTTTAGATTTAAAAATCTGGAGTCAATTTCATTTCTTTGATGTCACAGATCACGAAATTTTCTTGCATGACGTCACAGGTCACATGATTTTTTATTTTTCTTGCATGACGTCACAGGTCACGTGGTCTTAACAATATTATATAGCGTCTCTTATAGCATATAATTCTAGTTCAGTTGCAGTTATTAAAGTAGTTAAATTATTTTCAATGTAATTAGTATATACAGGAAAAACATTAGCAGATCCATCTGTAAAACTGCTATTTGTACATACAGGAGCCCAATATCCACCACCTGTATCTAGTGTAAGTACCGCTCCTAAATTCATCATGCTTTTTGTAGTTGTCAAATTTAATCCGCAAAATCTTTGTCCTGTGTTTGTATTACGGAATGGTGTTTCAGTTGATATGAGTTGTGCAATATTTTGATAATGCATAGACATCATTGGAAAGAATGCTTGTTTAAATATAATACTTTTCCATCCACCATTAATTTTATATTTTAAGCGATATTTATAATATCCATCGTTGTTTTTATAAAAAAAGTTATTAGATAACTGACTCTATTTTGTAGCTGTAGTTGGATTAGTACTATCATAATTAAGTAATCCATAATAATTATTTGGAAATAAATTTGTTGATACTTGCCTAACAAGTAAAGTTTCTCCTGGTATGTAAATTGGATAATAAATACTGTTAGCATATAAATTATTTTTAGCTGTAATTAATGCATTATAAAATTGTTGAGCTAAAAATATTTGTTGACGCGAGTCGTAATGTACGGTGTCGTCGTTTGTAATTCTCATGGAAGGTAAAAAATTAGTAATAGATATGCTTGCAGCGTGTGGAATATATTCTCCAATAGTTGATAGCTTATTTTGAACTGGTGTTGCTTTTGCTGAATTAGCTGAAACCCATCCAGGTCTCATTTGAAAAGTAACGAATGGAATTGTATTCGATTTTGCTTGGAAATTTGTTAACGTGTAAAACTGATTAGATGAATACCCAATATAATCTCTTATGGTTTGAATAAAATTTAATAGAATATGTCTATAACTAAAATTCCAACCATCTATAGAATCATTTTCTCCTTGAGCCCAAGTCATACCACAAAATTCTGCATTATAATGTGATAAAATATATCTAATTCTACGAGTTAAATTTCTAAATCCAGTACCATATGGCATAAAATAATCATTGCTAAAACCTCTTGCACCTAACATACATGGAAGTATCATTAAACTTCATCTGAATTTATTATATTTAATGTATTTGAAGTATCAGCATTCTGCATTATTAAACCGGCTAGTATTGAACCGTATACAGCATAACACATATTATCTGATTCATTTACTTCTAGTCTAAGAGAACAAGGAAGTAACACATCATTTTGTCCATTATCCATTGCAAATTGTACTATTCGTCTATGCATATAATTTACAGTAGTTATTGCATTAGAATTACCCCATTCTCTACCATAATAAGTATTTGATTGTCCAGCTACAATCAAAACTTTATATTTATGAGGATAAGGAATTATTCTTTCTATATAATTTGTAACAAATTCATATGTTGAATCAATATATTTTTTTGTAGCAGCGTCCTGTGCATTAGTAGGATCAGCTACATTGATAAGTTTATTTGAATTTAAATTTATATTTGCAGTTGCACTGTCGCTTCCATCTATTTTTAGATAGGAACTGCTAGAAGTTTGATTATTATCTACATAATGGCTTGTAGATGCATCTTGTGCATCTGTAGGATCAGCTACATTGATAAGTTTATGTGAATTCAAATCAACATCAGTCGTGGCTGTATTGCCAACATTAATGTTGATATTTAATCCATCTGTTGTGTAACCATACATTGAAGTACTACCGGCTATATTCATACTCATTTTTTATATACTATATATATTTTTTTTAATTCAATATAATGAATTTTCAATACTTTGAAAATCAACACCTTCATCTAGCTTTTTTAGTACATATAAACACAAGTGCCCACAAAAGCAAGTGTCCCCAAACTGAATTCTTTTACTATTATAATAAATAGGACTGTGTAAATATTGAACAAGTTCAACTGGAGGTGGTAATGCATTAAAGTCAAAACTTAATTTTTCATCTCCATTTTTATACCAACAAATCCAATGAAATCCATTTGTACTTGAATCTCCAGTATTTAATATTCCACATTCTTTGTTTTGTGTATTTTTAGGTAATTCATCTCTTACAAATACACCTCTAAAATTTTTAACTTTTAATTTTTTTGCTGCTTTTATTAACTGAAAGTTTGTTAAGGGTTCATTTGGTAATATAATTCCTTTAACATTGATATGTTTGTGCATTTTTATTAATAGTTTTAGATTTTTTAAATAAAAAATTACTTACCTGCATGTTTATTTCTAATCAATCTGAAATGAAAAGTTAGGCTTGTCAATACTATCACTTTCTTTCCAATCAATCTGAAATGGAAAGTTGGGTTTATCTTTTAATTTATAATTTCCATATGCTAGGGTATGAATTCCATCTTCTAAAATAACTCTTTTATCATCTTCTGCGCTCAATGCTATTTTGTTTATTTCTTCTGTATAAGCATCATGTAAATGAGATCTTATGACATTCATTTTTCTCATTTGATCTTTTCAATTAATAAGACAATCTTTATAATCTTCATGAGTAATATAACTTTTAAATGCATTTTTCTATACTCCCTTACATCTCTTTTTATCTTCTTCATCTATTTGGAAAGAGTACAATTTTGATTTGAGTCCTATAAATTCTGCAATTTGTTTTCCCGCAGATTCATCTTTAAGCATTCCTAATACTTTCTTATTTACACCTACTTTAAACCCATTTCGAACAGCTGGATGATTTTTATCAAATTCACTTGTATCAAATTTACTTTCAATGTCGTTTGTAATATCTGCATAAAAGTCTTTTGTTTTTATTTCATAGATTAATGAATCTGTATCTGTATATAACAGTTTAACTCTATCTTCATATTTACTTTTGATGTAATCATAATGAAATTCATACATTAATGTCTTGCTTAAATCTAAAATACACATACCTAAGTAAATGGGTTTGTTATAAACTAGTTTTGTTCTTTTCATATGAATAGCTATCAAGTTTTTATCAAATATCGTTCTACTTTCATAGTAAGGTTTTGATGCTATTTTTATAGCTTCTTCTTTTTTAGCGACTAATCTCACATCAACTCTGTTTTCAATGTTTTCCATTGTCTTTCCAATTACTGAATTATTCATGAGTTTAAAAAAGTCTTTTTCAAAGTCATTTGTTGCTTTTGTTCTTAGATTTGTATTCAAATTAATGTATTTACTTAACCATGGACTCTCTTCAAACTTTACTCCTCTATGAACTTTAGTAATCTTTAATCCTAACCTTTCATAAAGTTTAAGATATTCATAGTGTATGATATAATTTTTTTTATGACTTAAATTAGTTACTAATTTTTCAACCCTATCTATTTTTAATCTTTCAGGAGCAAGTGGATAATCATTATGCAAATCATGTAGATGTTTAGGATATTCTAAATCTACTTCTAACATACATGAAATGGATTTCCAATTTTTTAATTCTTCTTCACTCATCCACTCAAATCCATGTGTAGGAAGGAGTTTACTGATCGCCCATCCATATAAATTATTTGCATATAAATATTGTATATATGTAGATTCTTTACTTTCATCATAATTTTACATGTATTTATTGTTAGCAGTTCCTAACCAGTTAGGAACCATACTAATTCCACCTCTTATTCCTTGCTTTATCATAAGAATCATGTCATAATTACTTAGTAACTTTAATTTTACCTTTGTTATTTTTAATGCAGCATCCCAAGCTAATCCTTGTGCTGTATAGTACCAAGCAGGATCTAATTTGTAATTGTTAAAACAGACATCTCTAAAATTTTCATAAACATCAGCTAGTAGTAATACATCAGATTCGTTATATAAATTATGATAATCTCTAAATGTTTCACAATCAAACTCTTTCCATACAGTTTGAGCATGTAAATAATCTTCATCACTTATTCCTTCATCGTTTAATCTTGAATAAAATGATTCTTTTGGCGGTAATTGTGTTTAATTCAATTTATCAATAGAGTCAACCCATTCATAAGGATAAACACCTTTTCTTAACAATAAATTGAGTTCATTTCCAGAATAGTATCTACTAATATTTTTACATTGATCTTTTGATAAATTTTTAGTTAAACTATCTAAACTAGCAGCCATGAATTTAAAACTATCGAGAAAACGTAGTTGTAGTTTAACTTCAACTTGTTTACCTTCTTTATTAGTTAATTCATTTACTTTAAGTTCTTTAGAAAAGCTAATATACTTTTCTTCATTGTTAGGAATGCAATTTATTTTTCCTCCTTCTGACAATTTCTTTATGAACAAGTGAGAGTCATTATCAGATAAATTGTGAAATAGTACTGGAATGAATTTTGGATTTTTAAGTTGTAAGTTACAATCGCTATGTGCAGCGCCTCTATATTTACCTGTAATATGACTATGATCTCGTACTCTATCTTCTTTAAGATCTTTTTCACAAATGTGACATATTTTTGCATTATCAAAGTTATTTTTGTCTTTACTAGTAAATATCATCTTTTTTGGAAATTTTAAATAATCGTTGTAAATCTTTTTTACATCTTCTTCTAGCGTATCAACAAGTTTTTGTGCTACATCTTCATCTTCATTACTTGCAGTGAATGTAACTAGTTTACTTTGATATATTTTTTCATCAAAGCATTTAATATAGGAGCAAAATGAACTAGGTGTATGCTTTTGGTATTGCTTTGTATAAAAATCATTTGGATTAGGTGAGCAAGTGTTGATTGGTTTTATAAAACTTTCAAAGTCTGCATAGACTACAAAGGGCACTCTCATAGACTTGTTATAATTTTTAAACTTAATCATTTTATTTGGTTTTGGACGTTCTATTCGTACTGAATCATGAGTATCACAATACAATTTATGCTTTGTTAAAGATTTTTCAGTACTAAATCCTAACAAGCAATTTCTACAATAAAACACTTCATGTTCATTTTTAGATATTTGTGATGAAAGTAATCTACTTAAACTTATTATTAAACAATAATGATTTGTATCATCATTTGAAATGAGTAATAAATCTATTTTATGTTGTCTATTTTTCTCATTTGATATTCTTAAAGGATAAACTGAACTTTCATAAGCAAAGACATTAACACTTATGTCTTGATTATTTTTCTCAAATTGAGTAATCTGTTGTAGTGACACTGGGAATTCTATTTTTTCCCAATTTAATTTCTCAGATTGTTCTTTTAAATCTTTATCTACTCTTTCAGAATTTTTTTCTTTAGTATTAAAAAATCTGGCAACACACCACTTAAAACATTCGTTGTCTTCATTCTTCATATTAATAATTGCTATTTTAGCTGCCAACTCTTTAGGAAGAGGAATGTAAGATTTACCTTTAATAGGCTTATATTCAATGAAATTTATATTCATCTCTACAACTGATACAAATCTCCAATTTGATTTTGTTCGTTGAAATGAAGCCATAGATTCTAAAATTTTTTTTTAGCTCTTTCATTAATTCATTTAAATCTGTTGATTCTAAAACAACTTCTAATAAAGATTTAAAAGTTGGAATACCTCAAATAAATACCTACCTTAGCAAATAAATGTACTAACAATATTAATGTACTTACTTGGAATATACTGAGTTGGTGTTAAAGTATTTTGTGTAATGTTGCTTCGGATAGGTCTATCTAATATAGGCGTTGCTTGCTCAACTGCTCTAATAAGATCTGCTTTTCTCATTCTATAATAATATTTGATTTTTCGCTCTTTAGCGATTTTTTCAATTCTGGTAATCTCATATTTTCCATATTTTTATATACAAGATTTTTTTATTTATGTCACTTTCAATTTTTTTAATTTGCTTGTACAAAAAATTTAAAAAAATATTTTTAAAAAATTAAAAAATTATTGAAATAAATTTCTTTTTCATATTTTTATAGATATTCTATAAAAATAATTTAAAACATTATAAATCTTCTTTTTCATCTTGAGTAATTTCAGGACACTCTAATTTAATTCCTTAAGATCCAGTTCTTATTAATTCTATTTTTACACCATTTTTAACTTTTCCATTATACTTTTTTAAATATATATGTCCATGTTTTTCTTTTCTGATATAATCATATTTAGAATTGTATGTTTTAAATTCTCCAGTCTCTGCATTAGTTAGTTTTATAGTTGTTGGATTTGTTCTAATTGTTACAAGCCTATCATATTTAGGATCTCTTTCTTTTTTTTCTTTTATAGGATGAATTCTTGGTCTTCCTGCACGCTTTTTCTCTTTTATTGGTTTTTCTTTTTTAGGTTTTTTAACTTTTTCTTTTTTAACTTTTTCTTTTATAACTTTTTCTTTTTTAACTTTTCTTTTTTAACTTTTCTTTTTTAACTTTTCTTTTTTAACTTTTTCTTTTTTAACTTTTTTAACTTTTTTTTTTTTTAATTTTTACTTTTTTAACTTTTTCTTTTTTAGTAATGATATTTGATTGTACAGATTCTTTATCAATTAAATTATTATCCATAGCAATGATAACTAACGCAATAGGATCTTTAGATGTTTGTTGTACATTATTTTGTTTTAGTAATTTTAATAAATACGTTTTTGTATATTTTATATTGTCACTCATTTTAATTATATAAAGAAAACTTATTTAAATTACTTTCAAAATAATTTAAATAATAGTATTTTTTTTCTTGTTTATGTTTTTTAAATCTTTTCAATTTCATCAACTTCTTTTAATTTATTGCAAAGTTTGTAATACATGCTTTTTATAGAAAATTCTATAAAAAATCACATTTTTATTATTGACTCCTTTGGAATCTAGCGTAGCATGGATCCTTTAAGGATCTTGCGTAGTCTGAGTTACTTTGTGACCTAGCGAAGCCTGGGTTTCAAAAGAACCTAATATTCAAATCTTAATCTATCTCCATTAGAAGTAAGTTTTGCTATTTTATCTGAAATGATGAGAGCAAATATTATAGTACCTGCTGGAACAGGTGTATTAAATTCTGCTTTAAGTCTAATATCTACTATTGAATCTTTCATTCTTTCTGATTGTTTACTTACATTAAAATACATAATAGGATATAAATCTTTATTGTCTGAAGGAGTTATACCACATAGGCTAATAAGATTTGTCATATTATAATAATCTTCAGCAAAATTTGATGCATGTCTATAAGCTCTAGTAACTTTCATATTTGGAAATGATAAACTATAATTAGTAGCAGGATTTCTTTCTTCATTAAGTTCAATCCACATGTTTTTTAAATCACAATGATCAAATATTGAAGAATTTTGTTCTTGATTTCTTTCTCTATTTGTTTGAAAACTAACAAGTATATATCTCGGTTTTTCAGTAGTTCTTACTCCTAATCTCCAGTCAAATGATGTATTTTGTGGAACATTCATTTTGTCTAAGTACCTCGATCTAAAACCTAGATCAAGTGTTTCTTGTGATTTAATTATTTTAGTAAGTTCTAAATCTGCTACAGCAGATGGAGTTGCACGTCTCATCATTAATGATATTCTAGTAATATTTACTTTTCCTGCAGCTACACCAGCAGCTTTAAAAATTGCATTATCATCACTTGCTCTTAACAGAAAAAGTTCATGCTTTAATCCATAAAAAACTTTTTCATAGTCATCACAAAATCCAAAAATATGTCTTAATGGAATATTAAGTCCAAATGAACCTTTTGTAGTTGGTTTTTGAATGATATATTGCTGCCTTGCTGAAAATCCTGCATTATTAACTAAATCTGCAGTTGATGTAGTATCTTTAAACCACAATTGATTCATTGCTTTTGATTGTTGAAATTCATTTGGATATTTCAACATTCCAAGCATTGTAGTTGCTTTACCTGGAAAATTAACTGATTCAACTACTGAATCATAGAACTTATATTCAATTCTATCAAATAAATGCACAAGTCCATTGTGTGTTAGTGTTATTGCATCTGCATTTGCATATGCACTTCCATCTGCTTTTACAAGTCTTCCTTCAATTTCTAAATATGATTCATGTGGATGAAACAAAGAATCACTATTTTTAACATAAATGCTTATTTCTCCTGAATTTAAATTAGAATTAACAGATAGTGTAAATTCATATTCTTTATACTTTTTGATTTCTTCATCAAACCTTAATTTGTCAGTAATATTAAATATATCAGATTTTACCATTTTTATATATGCAATATAATTTTTTTAAATCATTTTAATGAATTCTAACTATTTTGATAAAATTATATTATTCTATGCCCATCTCCTTTATGTTTTTTAACTAAATCTTGTATTCTAATAGGTTTACTTTTTATTGATGATTCCATCATAATTTTATTAATGTCTGGTACAACTTCATGTACTTTACTATCTAAAGTATTTAATAAATTTTTAAGTTCTTGTTTATTTTGAGGTGTCAACTTGGATGATTTATTTACATTTTCTATTATTTTTTTACCTTTATTTATTACAATTTCTTTAGCAGTAGATATTGCAGAAGTTGCAAGTTCTTTCCCTGCAGACTTGGCTGCGTCTATAGCAGTTTTTCCTAAGTCTGTAGGAGCTGCTCTACTAGCTATAATACGAGATGAATTAAGTGCATTACTTAATGCTTGCTTATTAAACATATTTAAAAAAGGTGTAAATAATCCACTTCCACCTACTTCATACTTGTGTGTATATCCTTTATTATTTATAACTAACATTTTTATTTACTGTATATTTTTTTTAATTCATTAGCATGAATCTGAAAAACCAAAACTATTTTATTATTGGTCCATTTTTATTAAAATGATTAGTTAACATTGTTTTCATACCAGATAATGCTCTAAAAAATCAGAAGATTTTGCTTGATTATACATATTATTTATATCTGTAAATACTCCACTTCCACCTACTACATACTTGCGTGAATATCCTTTATTCCTTATATCTATCATTTTTATATATGTAATAATTTTTTAATTCGTTTAATGACTATGCTATCATCTTAATTTTTTTTTTAAAAGTTCATTTTATTCTTCTAAAAGAGATACTTGTTTTTCTAAAAGATGTTCTGATTTACATTTTGACACAATTTCTTTTATTTCATATTCAATATTTATCGGCTTTCCTTGTAAAGTAAGTATATGCCCATCTTGATCCATTATTGTTCTTTTCATATCTCAAATTTTTTTTGATAATAATCTATAATAAGTTGGATTATTTGGTACTTCTACAATTTTCCAACCAATTGGTGCAGATGGATAAAATGAATATATAACATTTGAATATACACCATCTATAATTGAGTCTGTTACAAGGCTATTTTTTACACAAATAGTATTAATATGATTTATATCCATTACTTTATCTGAAATATATACTTTTGATGAGTCAAATGTTATAAGTTTACCATCACGATCTCTATTATTAAAACCTAAACGATCTTTTATTGAGTCATCATCAAATTGTATTCTAATATTACTACTTCTATTAATAATAATCTGTGATTTTTCAGTATTAAAATTTGCTTTAAATATAATAGATGTAGGATCAAGTTTTATACTATCATATACAGCTTTTTTTTTTAAAGATTCAGCGTCTGAAACATTTTTAAAAGAATCTTTATATTTAGCAAGTTGATCTTTAAGAGTAGTCATTACATATCTAGTTACAATTGTATTTATATTTTTAAGTTCATAAGATCCTGTTGGGATTTTAATTTGTTGATAAATAGGTTTATCACTAGCTTCTATAGTAATATTTATAGTATTGTTTAATCCTTCAATAATATTTGGAAAACTATTATAAGTCATTAATTTATTTAGAGCTATTCCATACTCTTTATTTTCATCTAGTTTAATAGGAACTGGCATATTAGTATTTATAACATTATCGGTTGAAGTTATATGTATTGTTTTTGACATTTTTATATAGGTTATAATTTTTTAATTCATTTAATTATTTATATTAATTCTTTTAGAACTTACTTTTTTCTCTCTCTTATATGAAATTCTATGGTAAAGCTTTCATTATTAAAATCTATAGGTTTATTAAAGTTATCAATGATGTCAATTTTCATTTCTGAAATTGACTTTGTTTTTAACGAAAAATATTTTTTAGATAATGGCTGTTCATTAATAACTGAATTTTTAGAAACAATAATGGGCATAAATGAATACATTACAGTCGTTTTCTTAGCATTACCATTATTATATACAATTTTTTCATCTACAAGATTATTTAATACATATACTTTTTTGTTTTTATTTAAACTACTATATAAAATAGTTTGAAATCTATCAAGAGCCATTTTATACTCTTTATTTTCATCAAGTTTAATAATATCATCAAATTTAATTATAACTGGATTTTGTTTATCTTTTTCTATTTCAACATACATTTTTTATATTATATTATTTTATAATATTTTATTTTATATTTATTTTATATTATTTTATATTATTTTATAATAATTATTTATCTCATTTTTTGTATTGCTAATTAAAAGTTATAAACTTAGTTATTTCTGTTCCTTTATTAATAGTTGAAGTAACTCTTTCTCTAATTATAAAACGAATTCCTATACTTTCTCCTTGTAAGTCTAACAGTTTTCCACCTTTTTTTACTATTGTAATATCCATTTGCGAAAAATTTGTATTTAATGGTTGATAATCTGGTTTAACTAATATATTCTTTGGAAATTGTATAGCACGATCAACAAGAGAATCACTAATTATAATATAATTATCTTCTGGTAAATATTTATATACAATGTTTGATTTTTCTTTACAATCTAAATATGTAATACAAACTTTTATATATAAAAATTTGTTTAAATAACTAGTTCCTTTTTCAGTTAAAGCCATTTCATACTTTTTATTCTCATCTAGTTCAAAATTTTCTTTAATAAATTTAATTGTAAAGTTTGAACTATATTTTGTAATGTTTATTTCCATTCTTTTTATATTCAAGAAATTTATTTAAATCATTTTTATATTATTCAATAATATAAAAAATATTTACTCTTCATCTTCGCTTTCTAAATCATCATCTTTAATATAAATTCTTACTCTTTCTATCTTATACTCTTTTTCATATACAACTGCATCTAATAATTTTACTTGAATAGATTGAATCATTGATCCAATATATACACCTTCAATTGCTAAGCATCCAACAATGTCACATCTTTTTTTAAGACTTTCTCCTAAAATACCACCTTCATTTTTTAACCTAAATACTTGATCCATCTCCTTACTTTTAAAATCTATAGGTATTTTTGCATATAGAATTGGATGTGCTTTAGAGTCATCATCTTTTTACTTTAAAATATTCAAGTTTTTTATATTAAGGCTTTTCATACCACCTTTTTTTAACATTGATTCATTTTCAGTAACTTTATCTCTACAAAATTTTTCAATAGCTTCAATAATTGTGATAAATATATCATTTTCACATACAAAAGGGATTGAATATCCTGTAAGTTCTTTTGTTTTTATATCTCTATTTTCATTAACTCCATATGAAAACGATTTTGGGGTTTTTACTCTTAAAGCCTCTGAACAATCTGAATAGTTGTAGCCAATAACTATTTTTTGATGTGGAACAGGTTTATTAAATTTTTTTATTTCTTTAACATATAAATTTGCTTCATCAAAATTTTTAATACTCACATAAGACATCTTTTTTATATATAAAAGAAAAATATTTAACTCATTTCAATTTTTTTTAATTTTCTTGTAAAATGTACAATTTTTTTTCTTGTATCATTTGCTAGAGCTATAATTTGAAGTTGTTGCTGTTACAGTAGTATTTGTATTAGCATTACCAGAAGTAGCTGTTACACATATATTCACATTTACATTTGAGTTGTTCATTTTTTATATATGTAAGATAATTTTAAATAACTCTGTGATCAATGCTTCGCTAAATCGCTTTCAATTCTGTATTATCAACCCATGAGTTAAAAGTATCAGGATATCCATACCACTTTACAAATGATTTATTACCTTGTTTACGAATAACTTTTTCAATTCTAAATATCTCTTGATTTGTTTTTTGAAGTTCTTGTTCATAAAAAGTACCTTGTATTTCTTCATTATTATAATCAGTTATTTTATAAGTAGGTGGATCTGTGTACTGAACTTGTGATACTGTAAATACCTCTTCAGTCCATCTTGGTGTGTACCCTTTTTCAAAAGTTGCTTTCTTTTTAATTATTCTTACTTTATCACCTATTGAAAACTTTGGATTAATAGGTTCAGATCTTACTATTTAGATTTAGAAATACTATATTCTCATTCTTTTTATCGCTTGCTTCAGCTGGAGTCATTTTAATTGAATGCTTTGTGTTGTTGTATTGATCTACCATTTCATCTAAAACATCAATGTATTTTCTAGTAGAATTAGCTGAAAAGTATTTGAACATTTTTTCTTTCATTGTTCTATTCCATCGTTCAACTACACAGCTTTTTTCTTTATTTTCAGTTGAATAGAGATGCACACCTAATGCTTTAACATGCTTATTATAAAATTCTAAGCCTTTTTCTACCCATAATTTATTGCATTTCCTATCTTTCAATATTTTATTAAATGCATTAGCAACTTCAATTCCTGTCTTACTTTTCAACGGAACAACCCATCCATACTTTAAAAATATATCAATGATCATTAATAAGTATTTTATACTATTATTAAACTTAAAATAAGCTTGCATGTCAACTAAATCAGCAGCCCATATTTCATCAATTCCATTTGAAATTACTTTTTATTTTCTAAAATTTTTTATAACTGGTTTATGAAGTTCATTTGCAAGTTCATCAGTTCATTTCAAGTAGTTTGCTTTTTTCCTGTGCGCTGGTAGTTTTTTTGACATAATTCTTTAATACTTATGGGTCCCATACCAAACTTTACTTTAGCAGATGGTTTTATTATCTTTCTTTCTAATTTTTCACATAATTCTTTAATACTTATTGGTCTATTATTTCCCATACCAAACCTTACTTTAGCAGATATGATAGGTTTAATAATCTTTCTTACTAATTTCTCACGAGGTGTAGGATTAGGTATAGCATCCATTTGTTCAAACATCATTTTATCAGCTAAGTTTCTATGCTCTTTTTCTGGATAATGCTTATAAGCAAGATCATGAATATAAGCTGTTTTACAACTCTATCTACAGGCATGCTCCATTCTTTAGGCATTTCAGTAGAAGCTAATCTTTCATCTAAATTAGTACCAGGTCCTGCAAAGTTCATACCTGGTATATGCAAGTGTGAAAAATACTATATAAGAGGAAGACATAGCAATGTAGATTGTTTCTACTCGGCGCAAAATTATTTTGAGTTGCCTAGAAGAACGATAAAAAAAAATGCAAATTTTATATGCTTGTTTAAACAAGATTCTAAAAATGTAAATCATATTTATAAAGACCATGTTTCAAATGATATGAAATTAGATGAGTTTAAAAAATTTTGTAATGAAGCTTGGTCAAAAAAGCATGGATTTGTTGTTATAGATTTGTCTTCTGATTTATTAAATGGAAAGTATAGAAGTGGATTAGATTTATTTTATTATCCAACTTCGCTGTGGAATCAATAAATATATATTTTTTAAAAAAATATATATTATGAGATTAAGCAGAGCTTAAGTTCTAAGAGAACCTAAAGAAAAAGACCTAATAATGGTATATTCTTAAATGGAGAATTTTCTCCTAATAACAATCCTCTACCTACTGATAAATATTCATTTCCATTTTTAGAACAATATTTATTTAAATAATCATAACTACCATTCCATGGGTTTAAAAATACTCCTTTTCCTACTTTTATAATTTTACAAATCTTTTTCATATAAATATTAACATATTTTTTCTTATTATTAATACCTTTTCCAGCAATTTTATTAACTATAGTACTTCCAGCAGCTGCAGCTGTTCCAGACAATAATCCTGTTGCTAAAGCCGGAACAACTTTTGACGCAGTTAGACTTCCAACTAATCCTAGCCAAGGTAAAAATCCACCTTTAACATTATGTTTAAGTTGTGCACTACTAAGTGAAAGTGTTATACCAATACCTTTTATATATGCTGCTTTCATTCTGTTTATTTGCGATTCTGTTAAAGCTATTTTATGCTCACCATCTAGATCTTGATGTGATAGTTCTATTCTAGCATTAGTACCAGATTCATTTGCTTTTTTAATTTTTTCTTTTTGACTATCTGAAAGATTTATAAGAGTATCATAGTATTTGGTCATTTTTTATATATAATATTTTTATTTAATTCATTTAATTAATTGCTTTTTGTGCAATTAAATGCTTTATACTCATCATCATCTATTTGACCTTGCCTTAACAGCTCATCACAAATAGCAACAGTTTCATTTTTAACTCCAGTATTGCCAGCTTGTAAAGCAGCTAAGCGTAATTTAAGCATATCAAATAGTGCATTTGGATCACTAGGAAGAATGATAACTCCTTTTCCAGACTTTCCAATCATCTCTTCCCAAATAGGTTTTATTACATTAGTGTACTTATAACTTCTAGATGATCTTGGTTTAGCTGAATTTAAATCAGAGCGAATTGCATCTGTTTGATTTAAAATTTCTTTATACTTTTTACGATCATCGTTAGTATATTTAACAGGATGAGATTTTACTATGATCTCCCAAAGACCAGGTGTTCTAATGTATTTTTTATCTTCAATAGTTATACCATTACCTTCAATAGTTATTGGTTTTTTACCAATGTAAAATTTTTTATTATCTCTATTGTAATGTATACCAAATATGTCATCTGATACTTTTTTACTATTTTTAGCAGTATATAACTTTAGATATTCTGCTGCGATAGTTCCTAATGACATGTTATTTACAGTTTCAGGTGGCATAATTGCTTTTGTTTCAGAATCTAGTAAAGCAGGATAACTTGAAAAAGTATTAACTATTTGATCAGCTTTATTTTCTAATTTAGATAAGACTTCTTTTATTCCAGATTGACTATCTATTATTGGTTTGCTCAATTTTTCCAAGTTAGTCTGTAAAGTATCATAACCTAACTTTTCATTAATAGAATATTGATATACACTTTTCTTTAACCCAGCAACTTCTTTTGCTAATTTTAATCTTGCTTCAATATCTGTAGCTTTTACATATGACATTTTTTATAAGCAATATTTTTTTTTTTAAATCAACGTATGTTATGTTCAGTAAATACATAATATATGTTTTTAATTCTTAAGAGTATTATTTATCATTCCTATACTTTGATTCTTGTTAAATCTCATATTTAGCACTTCTATAATATCATTTGTACCTTTTTCTATTCCTTTATTAAATATTAACTCTTTAGTCTGCTCATCTATATCATTTTTAGATTTTGTTCTAATTTGTTCAGTCATAGCTTGAAACTTTTCAAGTTCTGAAAGTATCATATTAAATTCTGCATCATCAATATATTGATCTGATATAGCTTTAGAAATAAGACTACTTATTGTATTTAGTTTTGCATCAGCTAATACTTATCTCTTTTCATGTTTTTCTGCTTTTATTGTTAATTTTATAATAGCTTGTGATCCTATTAATGATAATACACCCATACCTAATGTTGTAATTTCACATCCAATAGCTACTGGCGATCCAACTATTGTTGTTAAAAAGCCAATACCAACAGCTCCAAGTGCCATTGTGCTAGCTAGTAATGAATTATCAATAGCTGAAACTATTCTTAAAGATTTGTGATATTTCTTACTTAAAACTTCTCTTCTTAATCTTTCACATTCTATCTTGTTTTGAGCCTCATTTATTTTAACTAATCTAAAATTCTGATCAGAAATTGGTGGTGCAGATGGATTTTCTGAAAACTGGTTAAGATCTGGATAAAGCTGTTTACATTCATTAACACATTGCATTTCTTTTTCTATAAAGAAAAGTTTGTTTTAAATCATTTTAATAAATATTTTTGTTATTTACCAAAATCAAATACAGTAGAGTCTTTCGCATTGTAAGATTTATCTGAACTAGGTTTATCTTCATCACATATAGTTTCTTTAATTATTTCCCCTATACTTGATAATATAGATTTTACAGATTCTTTATCACTTTGATACCTAACTTGTTCTACTTTTTTATAAAGTTCTAAATTAACCTTATGTGATATATAATTTGCATTAAGAACACCATTATAAGATGAAATACAGCATAACAAATCTCCTTTTTTAATATTTATATCTTTCTTATCGTTATTATATAAAGTTATTTTAATATCATCAGTAGACTCTATTACTACAGAATTTAGTAAATTTAGTGTTGGTTTATAATTTTCTGGAAGTGAAATCAATACATGCCCTTTATCTATTTTAACTCCACACATTAAAGGAATATTATTACATAAGTTTGATTTTACTGTAAAATCTTCTTGTGCAAATACTTTAATATGTCTATCATTTATTGCTCTATGTTCTAAATCTGAATTAATATTAAAAGTTATTGTATATTTTTCATGCTTTTCATAATCTAAAATTATTATTCTATTATACATTTTTTTATAAATCGTAAAGATTTTTTTAAGTCATAAATATTAAATATTTAATATTTAATATTTTAAAGTTCTTACAATATAATTTACAATTTGTTCATTCTCATGTAAATAATAACACTTTTTATTATCATTAATACTTTTATATAAAGTTATTTTTTCACCTTTTTTATTTTTCATTATTTTCTTTTCTGTTAATTTACATAGTTTAAATGGACAATTCTCTACGTTTTCTTTAATTTCATCTTTAGTATGAGCATATTTACATTTATCTTTTAAAGGACATTTTTTTTTATCAAGACTATATTTACATAATTTAGTTTTTGCTTTTTTTAATTTTAATAATTCTGACTTTTTAGGATGAAATAATCTACACTCTTTATTCTTATATTTAGGATATTCAGAACATAGAGCAATATGTTTATATCTGCATGAAGCTTTAGTGCATATTAATCTTTCTTTTACAGTATTACAATAAGGAATATCATAATTGTATTTACATTTTCCTCCAAAAGGACAAAAATCATCTTTTAAAATATTTTTACAAAAAATAGGTAACTTTTCCACAAAATGAATTGTAGAA
>NC_061160.1:59851916-59964416 GCF_022113875.1 Hydra vulgaris
AAAAGAAGTTGGCAATAGTTAGCAAAGTTGGAAATCTCTCATTAACGTCTGGTACTAGATAAACTTAAAAGAGCCAAAATCACACCGATTTTTAAGTCTGAGAAAAAAAACAAATGTTTTAAACTACAGACCTATTTCTGTCTTACCTTGTTTCTTTAAATTGCTAGAACGCATTATGTACAATAGGTCTTACAATGATTTAGTATCAAATGATATTATGTACAACAAACATATTGGGTTTTTAACCATGTATGTGAAACAACAAGCAAACTCGTTCTTAGCTTACAAACTTCACAAGACTTAAAAGCTATCAAACTACTAAATGAAGTTAAAACTGAAGACGCAAACGAAGCTAAGTTGCAGCTAAAATAAATATCTACTCTAAACAAAGTAAAACTAATTAAAGGAAAACAAGGACAAGATTTAAAAGAAGAAATTCCGGAGGAGGAAATAGTCGCTAAAGTCCATATGGTTTATGCAAACTGTTCATCATCAGATGAAATCCTCAAAGAAATAAAAACAAACACGCTCAAAGATATTAGGTTAAATGTAGTACCAAACTACAGGTTGAAGACTCAGTAAAACCCAATAGGCCGTTTAAAGTAGAACTCACACTCATAAAAATTATAATTTTCAAAGGACAAATAATTTTAATTCCAACAATAATGCGAAAAGCAACAATTCAAAAACTACATCTTGCACACATGGGGATTAAAAAAACTAAAATGAGAGCAAGAGAAACCATATTATTGGCATGCATTAACAAATAAATTAAAGATTTAGTAAAGTTGTGCGAAGCATGTCTAGAATACACAAAAAAACAAACTATGGAGTTAATGATATCAAGCGAAATACCAAACCACCCGTTTCAAATTGTGGGAACTGACTTATTTCACTGTAATAATCAAGTTTTTATAATAGTGGTCAACGATTATAGTCGTTATTAGGAAATCGAATGATTACATAACATTCAATCTCAAACGGTGATAAAGAGACTAAAAATGATCTTCTCCAGACTTGGTACACCGCAGATAGTACGGAGCGACAACGGCTCACAATTCACATCTTCAGAATTCCAAAAATTCAGTAAATAGTGGGAGTTCAAACATATAACTAGAAGCCTTCAGTATCAACAATCAAATGGAATAACTGAGAGACATGTGCAAATAGCAAAAAACTTGCTAACCAAAGCCAAATTAAGATTTGTACATAGCTCTACTAGAGGTGAAAAAACACACATGTTGACGGTCTTGCATCACCTGCACAGCTCATCAGTGGAAGAAGATTGAGATCTTCTTACCTCTCTGTCATTACTTCAAGCAAATCCATTTGAAGTAAATAGATTGAAAAAGAATCGTGAAAAAATTCAAAACTTACAGAAGAAATATTATGACAAAAACGCAAAAACATTGGAAAACGTCAGCGATGGAGACTGTGTTCGTATACATGATGGAAATAAATGGCAACCAGGAAAAATTGTTGAGAGCAAACAACAACAAAGCTTACCCTTAATGGAAATATTGTTAGAAGAAACAGAAGACATCGACTAAAAACAAAAGAAGAAGTAGATGGGGATGTCAATTTATCCGATAATGAAAGCGATATGAATAAATCAAAAGACACACATGGGCAAAAGAAAACTGTTAAATAACACAAACATTGATCTAAATACAAATCCAGATGAATCATCTTAATTCCACGTCATTATTGTCACGAGATCATGAGATCAGAATTTCGAGGAAGCCAAAACATTACATTGTTTACGAAATGTGTTTTTAAAAGAAGGAAGGTGTAATGATTGTTACGCAAAACAATTCCCTCTGGACAATCGTTTATAACACTAACTCAGAATAGCATTCAGCGATTTAGTGCAGTCAATTGGTGCAAACTTTGTCCTATTTAGGGTAAAAGCATGAAACCTAGTGGACATGTTGAAAAGGTTGAAACATTCATTTTAAGATTCAGACCCACTTTCAAAATGACCATAGATGGTCTCCATGGACACCAGCACCTGTCCATAGCTACAAAGTTTTATTTTTACAAAATCTAATAATTTATACACCAATCGAAAGCTCAATAAAAATGAAGCAAAAAATATTAAAACACTATATTAAAAAAATTACCTGATAACAAGTTAGAGGGCTTTAAATAATTATTAATCCTGGGGGTAAAATAGATATAAAGTATTGCGTGCAAAACGAAGTTATAAATAAACATTAAAGAAAAAAAGACAATGTACAAAATTCTAAAAAAGTTTTATTTATTTGAAATATAAAATAAATTTATTTTTTTTATTTTTTCTTAAAAACACTTTGATTAGATAATCAAGCTCTTACAATTTTTTCACTGAAATTTTTACACGTTTGGAATACAAAAGGAGATTTTTATTTTTTAATATAATTGTTCCAATTGTCCCATGGGGATGACTGTAGGTGGTTTGCATGATTTTTTTTTCTTAAATTTGTTACAAAGTTCTCTTGTGCATATACTAAGTTAAGAATTTAGCTAGTTGTTTATAAAAACTAGTAAGAGATGGAAAAAATAAAAGCGATTTCTTTAAATGATTTATTTTGTATATCATTTAAATAAGATATCATTTAACCCCTTAACTGTGGCGTAAATTTTAACATAGTGTTGTTATTTACGGCAAAATATTTTTATTTACGATTCCTTTTAGTTGTTTAATTTTTTATCGTTTAATACGCCAAAATTGTAAAAAAAAAAAAAAAAAAATTATTATAAAACTTTTTGATAATAATACTAATGACGAACTAAATATTACAGCAAATTTATTTAGCATGATGCAAAGTTTCATAAATTGTGTAACAATAAATTTAGCAATATGAAACTAGAAAGAGCTGAAATCAACAAGAGCACAAGAAGAAAGATGATGGTGTTGAGCATAATTTTTGTTCAATCAGCTACCAAATAAAAGAGCTTCTTTAGGAGCAACTTATGAAACCATTTTGAAATGTTTTTTTTGTGTAAGCTCTGACTCTGCACTTCATCGGGTTTCAACATTTGAATTAGAAGAAGGTGTTAAAAAATGCGCCATTATCGTTGATGAGAGTACTTTGTAAGGTAAGCTTAGTGCTGGTAACATGATATCCCAAGATGCTACACACCACCCTATTTGCCTGCTAATTCTCTATATAAGATCTAGTAGAAAAGAGTCCGATATAATTTCATGCAATAATTTTGAAAAACAAATCAATTTCCGGGTTCTTGCTGAATTGAAACAGTATATGATTCAACAAGCAAAGGATAAAGATAACCGTGTCTTTAAATTAGTTGACTTCGTTATAATATACCAAAAAATGGTTACTGATATTGGCGGAAACACTTCTGAAAGGATCCATTCAACAAAAGCAAAGTGTGTTGGCGCATGTAAAAAATCTAATGGAGTATAGTGATAAAAAGTGTTCTCACTTAACATTTGATGAAAATGTCGGAAATGTTTTGAAGGGTTGTAATAATAAGAATTATGAAGATGAATCTTTCATATTATCTGAAGTAGCGAAAATATTGCGGCAAGATATTCTTGCAAATCAAAGTTATGACTTCAACGGTTATTTTTCGAATGATTACCAAATGGCATTTGTTCCTGCACCTTAAAAGTCATTTATTGACACGGTTTGACACGGGAATACAAGTAATGAATGTAGTCAAGGTTTAGAACAAAAAATTTTAACAATCAGTGAACTAATAATTCACAATAGTATGAAACGTGTTCGTCAAATTCAACAAAAAACCAGTATTCAAAAAAGACTGATTCATACATTGAGATTCGACCAATTTTGAATTTTAAAGAATGACCCGAAATGGAGAACTATTCCAACGTCTGTTTGAATAACTTCTTTCGGGAACCTACACCCAAAATAGACTTAGAAAAAACGTAAAACTTTTTTTCTCTTCTTCTTATGCATATTATATGGTTATATAGTTTATCAAAGATACACATGTTAATAGTTTTTTTTTATATCAGATGGTTGTACCGCATTGAAGATGTAACACTATTAAGTGAAAAAATTGAAAGCAGCTCTAACATAACTTGGTCAGCATTCAATGCATTACAGATTAATGCGGTCAAAATAATTGATCATTCGGCGTTGCTGTCGTTATTCCGTGAACTTTCTAAGTCTGCTGCCATGGTCAAACATGGAATGGATGTGATCAAGACAACTGTTGATTTTTCAAATAAAGGTCAAACACTTGTCATTACTTTTGACTAGCCATTGTATTCTTTGCTAAACTGACACAGTGGAATTGGAAAGAATACTCTGGCGAAAAAGCTTTTATATTTATGATGGGGCCTCTTCATATCAAAATAGCGGCTCTCAAAACAATTGGAGATTGGTTGAAAGATTCCGAGTGGTGTTCTAATTTAGTTGAAGCAGAGATTTTTTCATCAGGGAAAGCTGAATTATACCTTTATGCATCACATGTGTCAAAAGTAAGAAGTGTGCATCAGCTAAAATTTAAAGTTTATTTTTTTCATTTTTAGGAAGAATGAGTTTCATTTTGTGATATAAAAACAATTACTGAACATTTTTGTTCAAAATATTTTGAGGTATACACGCTCCAAGAAACTTATAGATACGTAATAAGTAACTGCTGCTGCTCTTCATATTTTGATGAAAAAAGCTTATCAAGTCTACGTAATTTGAAATGAAATTGTGAAAAACCTTTTGATGAATGGAGAGAAGATTGTGAGCAGATTTATCCCCAATTTAGATTTTGGTCAATAACACTCAGATTTGAGCTGCTTATACTAGCTTTTTTGCAATCAATTAGAACTAGAATTTTTGATTTGCGTAGGCAGTGCATTTGACAACTGCTACCTTGGTTTTTTGCACTGGATCATACGCATTACTTGCGTTGGTTATCCGTATATTTAGCAGATATTATTCAACTGGAAGAAACAAATCCAGAAGTTTTAAGACTATTTCAGAACGGCAAGTTTTCTTCAATTGGGTTAGACCATGCACAGGAGCAAAATAACAAATGTGGACCTGAGTTAGCTAGACGCGTAAATGAATTGGAATCAAATTTACCATACGCTAAAAAAAATGAAGATGATATCGTAGAAACAAGTTTCAAACATCATGAACAAAGTAAAGGTCATCAAAATAGGTTTGCGTATCAAGTTTCGAATTTAGTAGATGTAATTTTAAACATGGGTAATCCATTTAAAGAAGAAAGTCTAGATCTTCTGGTACTTGATACCCATTATGTAAAAATCCATCATTGTCTAATCAATGTGAGTGGGGTTGTAATATGGAAGACAATATTTACGAAATTGTTTGGACGACCGTTTGGAAGCTTCCAAAATGTGCAGTGAACTTATACGATGTGGCTGCAAAATAGAAAAAGGCAGTAGAGGTCTTTAAAAATGTGAAAAAGCATTACTTCCATGTACCACACATTGCAAGTATGGTGGTTATTGTGAACGTTAAATTCATAACTTACCAAAATTTTTAAATATAACGGGTTTTTAAAGTTTATTTAAAGTTTTAGGAGGTAATTTTGATCTTTAACATTGTGTTTTTAACTATTATTTCATTACTAGCTGGTATGATCCGTACGCTACGGGTCGTGGCAAATCTCATTCACACCCGACAATTTCTAAACTTGTTCCTTAATCTTTGTACTTTAATTTATTTTAGTAAACGGCAAAAAATAAATCAGTTTAAAGTTCTGATAGTTGGTAAAATGCGAACTTTTGTTGCAAACCGTTAAATCTATTGCTTGTTAAATTATAATTAATTTAAAAGAAAATTTTAATAAAATAATAGTCTAATTTAAATAAAATATATCAAATACCATGATATCTAGTTTAAAAAATTGATGAGCAAATGATTTAAATATCATTACTGTTGTGGTCATTAAAATGTCTTGGTTTGCTAAAAAGTAAGCAGTTTGCATTTTACTGATTACCTAAAGTTCTTCTAGTTAATTTTTAACTTACTCTGCTTTAGAACTAATTAGTATTTTTACTTTTTACATTATTACTTATTTATTTTGTACATGATAAAAGTATCTTAGCATATAAGAAAGTTGCGTAACATTTCTAGCTGTCATGACCCGTACGATACGGGTTGATGAACAAATGTTTTAAATATTATGACTGTTGTGCTCATTAAAATGTCTTGGTTCGCTAAAAAGTACGCAGTTAGCATTTTACTGACTACATGAAGTTCTTGGCTTCTGGTTAATTTTTAATATATCATAGTTAAGAATTATTTAGTATTTTTAGTTATTACATTAATATTTTCTACATAATAAAAGAATATAAGAAAGTCTTTAGCATATAAGACAGTTGATCAATTCTTCAGGTGTTTTTGGAAACTTATGCTTTAATATTATTTTAACTCTCTTATAAGGATTTGTTTAAGAAGAAAATTCGGACATTGAAAAATGGGCGAAGCCAAAATAGGCCTAAATATTTCAATTAAGTTAACTTTATCTGCTTGATACTTTTTATAAAAGACTTTCTGTAAAAAAAAACTTAACAAGTTCATACAATTAAGCTGTTTTCACTGCGGAACTAGACAAATAAATTTTTAAACCTATTGTTTGTGCAATCAAGACTTAATGCAAATGAAAACCGTCTTGATAGTACAAAGGGTGATAAAAGTATAAGTGGTTTCCATTTACATATAAAAAGTTAACGGAAATATAAAAAAACAAAGCAAAAATAGCAAGTATATCTATTCAAAACTCCAATACATTTTAATTTGAAAAAATTCTTTTATTATTACATATCTTTTAGTATACGGTATGGTGATTATCAAGCTTCATTTTAGCTTTTTGAAAACAACCAACATTCAAAACATTTCTTAAATTCAACTGTTAAGGAACATTCAAAATCAGTCGTAAAAGAGGGACTTTGACCTAAAAATGGAACATAATTATTACTGAATACACTTAATACACATCAATTTGTTATGTACTTAATTTATTTGACAACTCAAAAATGTTACTAAACAGATAACTAATAAGAAACTTACTTAGTGAAGTTGTTTTTCTTTTGTGAAAGTTTCAATATTTACTGTTGCAAGTTTGGATTAGCAACTCATTCTAAAAAAGCAAGGCTAAAAAGAAATGATCAAAATAAAAAAATATAACCCAATAATTCAATACATATCCTACCCAATAATCATTTCAGAATAAAGACCCCGACGTGAAAGTAAACCAAATCATCTAATCTATCAACACAAAACAACACAACGAAAGTGTAAACAAAAGGATTTGAACCCACACAAAGCCCTTCAATCGCTTTTGGCATTTTTTAAAAGAATAAAGTATAATCTGTATTGTATTAACTGGAAATCAATTTAATATATAACAACAATAAAAATATATATAAAAAAAAGTATGTTTACAAAAAAAAATTTGACTAAATTTGCATTATCAATAAAGGATTGGTAGATTAACCAATATTTGGTTTAATTGGTAGAAAACTATAACATAAATACTAATTCTAGACGCAGCATTTTTTTTATCTACTACTCACTCTCCTCCTCAACATACGTACATATATATAAAGAGGTGGGGGATGCTTCAGCCCTAAACTTGAACCCACACCTTGTGAGATGTGGGCCCTCTATTCGTTCTTCAAAATGTTTAAAAAAAATTGTAAGATGTCTAAATTGACACAAAATTAAATAATGACATAAAAAAAGTAAAGAAGGCAAAATTGCTCTGGAAACCAATTAACCTGTTGCTGATTAAACAATCAAAACCTGTAAGAAAAAATACTTTATGTGTAACAGAAAAAACTTCTTATAACTTAAAACACAAAAAAACGTTATTCAACCAGAAATTAAAACTATTTTTACCTTGTTTGCAAAAAAAAAAAAAAATTTATTTAAACTATTAGCTAATGATTAACATAGTAAACTTAAAATAATTCAAGCTTACCAAGTTAAAACCATATTTTAACAGTAGACAAAGTAAACAAATAGTCTGTAGAGTACTAAAGTAGAACTAAAGAAATAAAATAACAAATAAATATATAATGTTTTTATACATAATTTTTGCAGTTAAAAACATTAAAAAACAACTTTACCTTAACAAGATAATGAAGGTAAAACAGTTAATTCAAACTGAAAATAAATAAAAAAAAGTATTAAAACGTTAATTTTTTCTTAAGTATGATTTTTTTTATTGAAAACAATATTATTTTTTTAAAAAGATAAAGACACATTGATAAAGAACAACTATTATTAACCCTAACCCTGACCCTAACCCTAACCCTAACCCTGAGCAGCCGTGGCGCAGTGGTTAGAGTTCTGGCTCAGAACCCAGAGGACCCAGGTTCGACGCCAGCTCTAGCCCAACAAGCGACATTGGTACGGAAAGAGGCGTGAATTTCCTGTTAAATACTCTCCCGCGGTGCTCTATGATAAGACCGTAAGGACTTCTGGGAGCACCTAAAATACATACAAAAAAAAACAATTCTTTCATAATAAGTTCATTACGTTTTTTAAAGGTCATTAAAGTTCTTTCTTATTGCAAGTACTTAATAAACCTATGAATACCTGCAATAACCGAAGGTTATGAAAATTTATTATTCAAAAAATTTTATTTAAAATATATTATTTTGACATGGAGAACCATAAACACTGTCACAGCAGCTCTTGAATCATTCTATAATTTTGCATGTTTTGTTGACTAAAATTTTATGGTGTTTAGTGTAAGAACTCAATGTACAACTTTCAACAAATTTTTTTGTAAGTGTAACTTAATTTTTAACTAAATTAATATTAAAAGAAAAAAAAAATATGTTATAGAAAGAGTATAATTATTTATAAACAAAACTTAAAAAATAGATCAATAAAAATATACATATAAAACTAAATACATTTACATACTTCTTTTATTTGTAGATATAGTTATGTATTTTCCACTGCCCACTATAACTTCTTAAACTGCACTTTTGATAAGGGTTATTCCTTCCCTTTAACAGAGGGAAAATCTTATTGCCTATTCTAGATAATAAACTTATATATATAGTTATACAAAGTATAATTATATATATATAATTATACAAAGTAAGCAGCCGTGGCGCAGTGGTTAGAGTTCTGGCTCAGAACCTAGAGGTCCGAGGTTCGACGCCATCTCTAGCCCAACAAGCGACATTGGTACGGAAGGAGGCGTGAACTTCCTGTTAAATGCTCTCCCGCGTTACTCTATGATAAGACCGCAAGGACTTCTGGGAGCACCTAAATACATACAAACAAAAAAAAAAAAATAGATATAGAAGACTTTATTTAGAATTTAACTATTGTACCCCCTCCACTTTGAAACCCATGTTGTTGGACAGAATAATAAAAACTGCTATTCAACAAAAACTTGGAAAATCAAACACATTTATTTACATTTTCATTACATTAAAATAAATACCAACTTTAAATCTTAAAATAAAAATATATTCAAATTTAAAATATACAATATATTATAAGCTATAAGACTATAATTAAAACAACAATCACATAAATATTGTTATTTAATATTTAAATAATTAAGAACTAAAAAAGTAAATTTAAAAGATTTTTTAAAGGTAAATTTAACTTAATAAAATCTAACATGAATATCATCACCAGACAATAACACTGTACTAAATAATTAGATTAATGTAAAACATGTTTGAGTATCTAACAAAAAAAAGCAATAAAAAATAAAAAACAACTTACTTATATCTAAAAAATGCTCATCTTCAGCTTCTATAAAATTAACAGCTTGTTGAGAAACAATTTCTACACATCACCCATAAAACATAACATGTTTCATTAACTAAAATATTAAAAAGTCAAACTTTAGTAGCTATAAAAACAGATTGAAAATTACAAAATACAATTATAAATAGAATTCATAAATAAAAGTATATTCAATAAATATAGTTTTACGATAATGATTGAAGAGATATTCAAAGATATTTAGAGGTTCATGAATGTTTAACAAGCAATTTAAATACTTGTCGCATGCACATCCACAGTGCCTCGTGCATCTCATGTTATTTAAATCATCACAGTAATTGATGCGCTCTCGGTTAAGAATGTTTAACAGGGGCGTTGATAAATAGCTATAAATCTCTAAAGTTCCTTATTATGCTAATATTAAATAGATTAGCTTTTAATTATTTTTAGAAACAATAAATTTTATCAAATAAATTAGTTTACATATAAGTTAAAATTTTTAATTATGTTCTTAACAAAAATATACTTTTTAAACCCCTTTACTATTTTTAAAAAAAGTTAAGGTCGCCGCATGGCAAGTTATGTACTTAATTTATTTGACAACTCAAAAATGTTACTAAACAGATAACTAATAAGAAACTAACTTACTTACCACGCGGTTTTGTTGTTTAAAATGCAAATTAAAAGGTATATAGATTTTATATTCTATATATAAACATGTTTTTTACTAAATTTCCTTGCTCAATTTAGTTGTAAATAAACTTGAAAAGTTTAACTAAAATAACATGAGTATCTCAATAATGACACATGCGCAAAAAAAATAAAAAAGAAAGTCGCCGATGGTAGGACTTGAACCACGGCTAACTTAGTTTGATGCTCAGCGCGCTTACCACTCTACTACGCTGTCTCATTGATTAGTGAAGATTTTAAATTATATAAAAATTGTTTTTAACGGATATAAACACAAAAGATTAGAAATTAAGCAAAGATTGACGAAATGCAGTTTTTAAGTGAAAATCAAACTGTTGAACTTGATATATGTTTAAGCATGTTTTAACATTACATAACATGAAGTTTAGGTACGTACGATATGAGTTTTACGTTTGCTCACGTTTTCTTATAAAGCAAAGGTAAGACTCTTTCTCGTCACTACCTCGGTTGCAATGGCTGTCAAGGGTTTCGTGTCAAATACGCTCCAAGGGACACTACGACTACTATTAAAACTATTAAGTTCCGCAATATTATATAGAAGATAGAAGATTAAAAAAAATAACTTGGTATTAATCTGAAAACTTATTTTGTAACTTTTTTGTTCTTATGACACAAATTTTTTGTAAAATTTGTGTCATAAGAACATTTTATTATAATAAAAAAAAAATTTGAGACAAATATATTAATACAATTTAATACAAAAATGTTTTACCCCCTGATTTTTTAAACTTAAAAGCTTTGCTTCTCGTGCCAATTTATTTTTAACATGTTGTGTTTTTATATTTTTTTTTTGCTGTGTTTTTATTGGGCTTTCAATAAATGCATAAATAACCGTTTTTTGAAATTTTTTTTTCTCTTGCTCTGGACATGATCCGGTTTCCATGGAGATATGTGGAGCTATTTCGGAAGTGGGTCTGAATTATAAAATGATAATTTCGAATATTGAACTAAATAAAGTAAATAACTGGTTTAAGGCTAACAAACTCTCACTTAATGCCGAGAAAACTAAATATATACTTTTTTATAAAAAAACACAAGGAGAAAATCTTCCTTTCAAGTTGCCGAACCTATTTATAAATGACAAATTAATTAAAAAGCATTCCAAAATAGGACTCTTGGGAATCGTTGTTGATGAAAAATTATCCTGGCTTCCTCATAAAATATATATACAGTCAAAAATTACCAAAATCATAGGTTTGATGTATCGAGTTCGCTCGTACATCAATACAAATAGTCTTAAATTAATCTACTTTGGGCTAATTTACAGCCTCATCAGCTATGCAAACATTTCATGGGCAAGAACTCAAACAGCAAAGTTTAAGAAACTTTATAGTTTTCAAAAACATGCCGGTAGAATCATTTACTTTAAAAATAGACGGGAACACGCCAATCCCTTGATGAAAGACATAAAATGATAAATGTATTTGAAATAAATATCTACCAGCATTTAATTTTCATGTATCGTTACAATCACAATATCTCTTCAATAAGCTTTATTAATAAGTTTGAGTTAAATAAAAATGATAACTATAATCTTAGAGCGAATATGTTGAACACATATAAACTGCCTAGAATAATAAATAAATATTCAGAATACAGCATTTTATATCGAGGTCCAAAAGTATAGAATATTTTTCAAAAAGGGTTCAAAGGTACGGTGAACTCGTTAAGTTCATTCAAGTTTTTAACAAAAAAAAAAATTTTTAAAACCTGTGAAACATTTTTTGTTAATAATGCTTTGGATAAATTCTCTTAAATACGTTTTTGTTTTGTTTCTACTTTGGTTTGTTGCTTGACAAATTTTATAAGCGGATTACGCATTTTGTCATGATATTTTATTGAAATTTTTTATTTTGTTTGTCATATTATATTATTTTAATTAAATCTTGTTAAAGGGGTTTTATGAAAAGATTGCGATGATGTTCTGTCATCCTCATCTTCTTTGAGCCCCTATCTGTTTTACTTAATTTGTTAAATTTTATATTATGTAGTGGAATTTCTAAAATTCTTATGTTATGTAAACAGAGGAAAAAAAAAAAAAAAAAATATATATATATATATATATATATATATATATATATATATATATATATATATATATAATAAACATGTTGGCCAAGTTTCATGCTTTTACACCAAAAAGCACAAAAACATATGAATTTGTCACCAATTGACTGCACTAAGACGCGTCAAGACGTAAAAACTACTTTGGATGATTTTAGCGCTTTCTTAAAAATGTGTATTCGCCATTTATCTTTACAAAGTCAAAATTAACAACTTGTTATGAAGGCGAGGTGTAATAAAGATTAAATAAGAAATCATGAAATATAAATTAATTAATTTAGTTCTTAGTATATATTTATATTTTTTTTGATTATATGTGTTATTGCGTTCTTCATATTATATATAAAATATTTGCATGTGTTTTGTTTTTAATATATGCATAATTCTTATTTTTTACTTTCGAAATAATAATTTTAATAACTTGTCTGTAAAACTAAATAACACTTTTTTATTTGGCAACGACTGTCAATAACTATCAGTACTTTTGTAATAAATAATTTTTTAATTTTCATTTATAAAAACTTTTTATAAAGTTTATTTATTAAATATAAGTTAAATCATAGATGATTTAATACATATTTCATATTATTATAAATATTTGATTTTGTTTTCACTAACTAAGTTTAATAAATGATGTGCAAGTGCAGGCAAAAAAGGTTTTAAAGGGTACTGAGGTGTTCCAAGATATTTATTAGTAAGTATTTATAGTTTAAAATAGACTTTGTTATTTATGCAAATTATTGAATTTTAATACAGTTAAACACAATAGATATATTACAATTTGTTACTTTTTCTATATTTAAAAGAAGTAAAATTAACATGAACCTTTTATATTTCCCATATGGTTTCAATATCAAAAGACAACAATCAGGTTTTATATTTATATTTCATTGGTTATTTTTCACAGGAGCCTTAAACATTGACATTAGTACGTTGAAAGATTTTGGAATGTCACTCACTAGGATTTATGATGTTATTGTGTTATTAATAATGTTAGGTTATTTCTATTTTGTTGTATTTTATTTAAAACATAACAATTGCTGGTAATTGTAACGATTCAATGCAGTCTTATAGTAAAAGAATATAATCACTCAATAGTAAGAATATTGATCATTGAAGAAATTGCATGTTTTATTCAGATTATATTTATTTAAATTTACTTTATAAATTAACTTAATTTAAGATAAATTTATTTTATCATAATAATAAATCTTTGTCATTTGGCATTATTTATTGTTAATAACTTTTGTGAATGTTGTTTTTTTATGTTGCATTAATATTAATGATATATTATGCTTTTAATAAACATAAGTGCTCTTTTATAGGGAAAAGTTTTTTTATAAACATGGAAACATGTTCAAGAACACTGCGTCGTAAAGTAGCAAAACTTGTTAGCACAATGCTCACTAATTTTCAAAGTGAAGAAAATTTAATTAATGAAGAAGTGATAGTAAACATTGCAATTAAAATTCTACCTCAACATGATCCACATGTATCCTCAAATCGGGACAATGACATATGGGATATTGATTTGCCACAAAGCGCATGTACAGAAATTCCGTCATATGAAGCTTGTTTAACTTTAAATAATGATTTTGTTTACGAAGACTTATCAGAATTTAGCAATGATTTTGATAATGATTCAATCTCAGGTTCATTGAGCAGTGATGACTACAATATACAAGAAGAACTTCGGCAATGGATAATTGAATGCAATGTTTCAAAAAGGGCTGTTAACGCTTTGTTAAATCTTTGAGTGATGTTTTTATTATTGGACTTTATTCAGACATAACAAAACCTTCTCCACCATCTGAATATTTAAACGATTTTGTTACATAAATAAAACATCTAGGTGCTGAAGGTATAAATTTCTTGAATAAACACTATACAGTAACTATAAATGCTGTTATTTGTGACGCCCCCGCCAGAGCATTTATAAAATGCATTAAAGGGCATTGTGGCAATAATGCCTGTGAGCGTTGCACACAAGGTGTGTATTGTTCAAATAAAATGATTTCTAAGTAAGATGCACCATTAAGAACTGATGAAGATTTTCTTTTACAAAAGATGAAGAGCATCATACTCCAAATATGGTATCTCCGCTTACTGAACTCAATATTGGCATGGTTTCTAATTTTCCTTTAGATTATATGCACTTAGTTTGCCTTGGTGTCGTTCGCCGAATTATATATATATATATGGATTAAGGGTGAATTTCAATGTAGGCAGTCATCTAACACTATTAGTAGAATATCAGCAAATTTGTGTTCATTAAGAGAAGCAATGCCTAGAGAATTTTGTAGGAGACCAAGATCTTTATTTGAATTTAAAAAGTGAAAAGCTACTGAGCTCAGACAGTTTTTGTTATATTCTGGAGTAATTGTACTTCGCAAAGTGTTGCCACAACACATGTATCAAAACTTTTTGACACTTTCCATATCCATGATTCTTTTGTTATGTCAAAAATATGCTGCAAGTGAACACTATCGTAATTATGCAGAAAAGTTATTGATAAATTTTGTTCAAAACTTCCGTTTAATATATGGTGATAATCAACTCGTGTATAATGTTCCCACATTAATTTGCTTGGTTTAAGACTGCAGAATATATGGAGCATTATATAATGTTTCAGCTTTTTCCTTCAAAAATAAATTAGGTATGATTAAAAAACTCATTCGTAAACCACATAATCAAATTTCTCAAATTATTAAACGATGTGAAGAGAAGGCATTTGCTAAACTGCAAAATAGAAATTCAATGTCTGTTGAAAAAGAAGCTGCTACACTTTTACAAAGAAAACATTCAACAGGTTTGATGCCTTCAAATTTGCCTCCAGGATATTACTAGCAATATAAAAACTACAAAGGAAAAAAGTATTTTGTTTCAACGTCTTTACGCGACAGTTGTTTTAAAATTCATGGAATATTATGTTTTGTCAAAAATATCATACTATCAAATAATAACGAAATTCTTATTGTTTACAATTCTGTTACTGAATTTAGTTCCTTTTTTGATTGTCGACTTAAGTCTTCTATTTTGGAAATATTCGTTAGATCTGATCTTGCTAATATGTTAGATCTTGGAAAGAAGTTTGGCATCATGCCTTTAGGTAATAGTAGCTATTTAGCTATGCCATTATAGCATCAGGAATAAGTGAATACAAAATTTGCTTGCAACTTAAAATGAAATCTTTAATACAATCAATAACTGTATTGAATATATTGTTAATAGTTTTTTTTTTTTTACTACTTCTTTATAGAATTTAATTTTTTTGCACATATATGTACTATTTTCCAAGCATATATTTGCATATTTCTCTTGACAATTTTATGATTATTTCAGACTACTATATCCAAATAAGATCACTTTAGATATGTTAAAATTTTTAATGTTATTGCCAGTTAAACAATGCAGATTGTGTTTTATATTATATAAATGTACTTAAATTGTATTTTATGTTATAGAAATTATATACTATTTTGATAATTATTTTTATTTACCCTTTACCCTTCAAATTCAAGTAGGCTGTGAGCAATTTGCAACGTAACTGCTGACTTAGATCGATAAGAAATTTTTCCCATCTTGTTTCAATGTTGTTTTAATTTTAGCTTAGCATTTTTAGGGATGAAAAATTAATCAACATCTTTAATTTCTTAATTATTTCTTTTTCAAATAAAAAACAAATCTTTAAGTAGTCTTTAAAAATTTGAAAAAAATTTTCTTTCTTTTAGTGTATTTAAAATCAAATTAACGTAAAAGGTAAAAAATTGCTAAAGTTTTTAAATTCAGTTTTATAGTTTTTGTGTCAAATTTTGGTATAAAAATGGTAAGGTTTAGTTTTTCTGTTTTTTAAATTGATTAAAATGTTTATATTGATCCCTAAAATTGATGCGGTATAATGAATATTCACTATACCGCATCAATTTTAGGGATCAATATTAACATTTTAACCAATTTAAAAAACAAAAAAAATATTGCCTAGTGGTTTCACCATCAATTTTTTGATACTAATGATTCAATTTATAACATAAATTTGTTTAAATTTATAAATAATTTTTGTTTAAAATGTAACTTTATTCTTATATTTTTATCTAAAAACAATATTGTGTTTAGCTCAAATATTTACAAAAAACCTAGTTATGGTTTATGCTGTTATAGAATTTTGTGATACAAATTAAGTAGACATTATTTCTACAAATTGGTTTGTTTCTGATGAAGAAGAGTTTTATTTGTGGTCTTTAAAAACGTTATCAACAAAAGCACAGAAGATGGCAAAGGATAGAGAGGCACCTGATGCCCAGTAGGATGAATTCGTGTCTTGGGAAAAGCTGGTATGGGACATTGTTATTGTTTTAGAATTATTTCATATGTTGTTTATAAAAGTTTTTGTGTTATTGAGTTATTTTGAAGCCCCAATATTGGATCAGTTAATGTCATGACCAGACCAATTTATACTACTTCATACCTATTAATTATTGTTTTAACTTATTTAGTAACTTACACAAGAGCAAGAGAAAAGTTGCAATATGCAGAAGATACTTCTGATTTAAGTTTTACAGAACATGAGGCTGAAAAAAAAGATGTCCCTATTTGGCGAAAAAAGTATTATTAGAAGGACTGCCCGCTCAATAATTGTATAAGTGTTGAGCATATTAGTGTTTAACTTTATAATTTCAAACGTTTACAAACTACTATAAAAACATTTGATAGTTACATTTGTTGTTTAGAATTGCAACTAGAAAATTTTCATCACATGTTGATTCTGAAATTGAATTTGAAAATGAGAGAGATTATTTCCCTCTTGAGAAAAAAAAATCTGCTAGGAAAACTCAACTAAGTGCCATAACTCAAATTCCTCCTCTTTATTTTCTATGCCGTTGTCTGTTTCACCGTCAAGTTCACCAACATTGATATCAGCTTCACCAATAATGCAAATATCTTCTGAAACACCACTTTCATCTCTTGACATAGCAACATTTATGACACCAACCCATTGCCCTCTCTTGTCAGACATGGCAACAGATTATTTGTCAAGGACGGTAACAACGACACCACCAGCTCCAAATATTGGTAAGTTATATATTTAAAAAAACTATGCGTACCTTGCATATTTTTAAACGTATTTGATCTTGAGCTGAATAAGCTGTTAGTAAATTAAATTTATGTAATTATAATTTGTGGTATTATAGTACAGTCAACACTATTTTAGTTGTTGTAACAGTACAAGACATTGGGAATACATTATCGTGCAGTAATATATCTAGTAAGTGATTATTGATTATTTTGTTTTTTTAGAAAAAATTAATGACTATATATAGGAAAATGTAAATAATTTTTTACACTTTACCAAGATCAAACAATGCATGGGTTAGAAGTACAGTTACTGAAAGTGTGTGTGGAAATTCAGCAAACTTAGGCTATCTACACCAATATTCTAAATGCTATGCTTACTCGAGACAATTTAGTTGTGCATTCTTCACGGTTACCAGATGGGGTGATATTTCCAATGGACACCATGGAAGCTTTTTATGCAATTGAAATTAAGCTAAAAGATACCAACATTGCAAACATAACTGTAAGATAATACTTATGACCTAGATCATATTAGTTGAATATACAGTTCAATTGAAAATCGGAAAGCAATATAGATAAGTAGAAGCAAATATTTATCTATATTGCTTTCCTATTTTATAACAAACTTCATCTAACCATTTTTAATTTTAGCATAGTATTTTTTTAGTCTATCATATTAAAAGATTACAATACTAGTTTTCTGGTGTTTAGTAAATTTTCTGTATGCAAATTAGCGATTATACAATAAATTTTTATTTTGTTTTAAAAAAAACTTTTTTTGATAAAACGAACTTTTGTTATAAGTAAGTTTTTCGGTATGTTTAAAATATCTTTGATTAAATGTATTGCAGGTTAACTTTCTTGCCGGTATTGGAGGGAGAAAAGTTGATGAATCTGTTCCCCGTATGATGCAGCAGTTGCTAAACAATAACTTAGCTCTGCAATTTAATTGTCAGCGAGGGCAGTCAAAAAAGGTGCTGAAAGGAACTGAGCTATTTCAAGTAATTTATAGTGAGTATCCATAGTTTTAAATAAATTTCGGTAATATTTCTCTGCAATTTTGCTACTTAATACAAATAAACACATTGTAAATTAGATAATAATAATTAGATAACAAGATTGTATTTTTAAGATTCATTAGCTATTGGAGATGTATTATTTTTTATAGAAGTCTTAAAGCTTAACAACTGGACATCATCATGTACGATGAAAGACTTTGAATTATCACTTGCAAAATGGCTAGTTGGTGCTCTCGATCGAGATGGAAATAGAGCTAAGCGTGGGGAAGCGAAAAAACACCAGAACAAGCTGTAATTTTGTCATAAATTTTTTTATGTATAATATATTATTTACAATAATAGGAAAAAAATGTTATACTCAACATATTGTTTGTTTTATTCTAAAAAATATATATATGTGAGAACGTAGGAGTTAAGGTGGTTGGATCCAATACTTAGGTTAATATCAAGGGTTTTAAATAGGTCACGTTATTAGTTTATTGGTTATGGAGTAACTATCTAAAGAATCATTTAGGTGCCCCCCCCCCCCTCCTCCAAAAAAAAAAGGAGTTTATTGAGGCTAATATGGGCTAACCATAAAAAGTTCTATATGGGCCATAGTAGGTAAAAGAATATAGGAGTTTGATGGGTTCAATATGGGTTAACCATAATAAGTTCTATACGGGCCAAAGTAAGTAAAAGAATATAGGTGTTTGTTGGGTCCAATATGGGCAGACCATAAAAAACCCTGTAAAGACAATATGGGCTAACTATATGGGCTAGCCCACATAGAACCCATTGATAGACTGCGGACAAACTTTTATGGGTCTCAGATAGGCTTCATACATAGGGCCTATAAAACAGCCCACATGGGTCCTATATATGACCCATGTACTATTGCTAACTGGGTATAGAAATAATTTATTATTTTGCAATCATTTGGAAGTAATAATAATAATAATATCCTATAAATGATAAAATACATTAATGGACGTACCCAGTATTATTTCATTATATTATTTATCTTTACATTTAACTTAGTTTTCATTATTTAGTTTCTAAATATTCTATTTCTTTTCTAAATAAATACTGTCGGACGTACCCAAACACATACACTCTAATATACAAATTAATAATTTATAATATTTAAAATTTGTTTAATTTTAATGGCAATTTTGTTGTTTAAAGTTAAAGACATTTGTTCAGGTTGCACAATTTTCTAAATAACTTTTTGGTTAATTGTAATGCTATATTGATTGCTAGCTAGTTAAACACATTTATAAATTTTTCACACAAATTCATTAATTACTTCATTTTATGTATATCTCAGGTCTCAATCAAATGGAAATTGTCTGAACAGTTTTATCTCCTTATGTATTACTGAAATAACTGTATAGTTAATGATTTAAGATTACAGACCTCAATTGAACTATTCTTAAATGCCGAATTTCATTCTAATCACCCAACTTTTCATAATGCTTTTGTTAATAGTTTTTGTTACTAGCTCTTTTCTATCCTTTATAAGTATCACTAAGTTCTTTGCATTCAGGAAAAAAAGGTATAGATTTAGTTCAAGAAGATGCTGTTAATAATTGTAATAATAAAAATTGTTCGTCTTTCCTTTGTATTCCAGCGTTATCAAGTGTTTGCAATAAGAAAATAGAATGTTTGTACCAAATTTTGGTCTACATAGGTTTAAAACTTTATTCAGTTCTACTTTTATACTTCGTATAACCTCCTTAAACAATATTGAATCTTTTTATCTCTTTTTTTGTCATGAAGGTATTTTATATAATTTTTCTGCTCCTTTCCAACACAACCGTTATACCCCTGTGATAAAAAAAGAAAACTTTAAAGAAAAAATTTCAAATGAAAGCACCAAAATGTCGCAGGCTAAAATAAAATTATATTTCGAGGCCGAACATCAACATAGTACATCAAGTAGTCTTTTATTAGATAATATAAAAATGAAACCAATGAAAGTTTTCACTCAACCACCATTATCATTATCAAAGTTTTAAAAAATTTGTTTTGAATCATTTTCACCGTCCAATAAATATGATATTGGTTATTTGGTTTCTAACTATTCAAATGTTGCAAAAACCTTACGTAATTCTGAACTTAAACACTTAGTTAAATCTTTTTTTGTACCTTGTAAAATATTTTCTTTTCCTAAAAATCTGAATGGGTTAAATTTTCAGTTTATGTGGATAGAAATTTCCATGGCTCTCATATTCAAAATGTACTTTTTGGGTGTACTTTTGTGTACACTACATGTGTACTATTTGGGTGCCATTTTCAATATGAATGTAGTTTAGTCGAAAGATTGTTTAGTAAGCCTTTTGATGACTCGAATGTAGCTTCTCGTTACTTTCAGATACATGCATTTGACAAAAGCAATGATAGGTCTGTCTGCAGAAATAAAAACTTACATGTAAAAAATGCTGAAGCTTTATTTTCATTGTTGTCCAGTTGGCCTTTTAAAACAGAATCATTAGATATTACATCTCAAAAAATAGTTTAATCACAGATTTCTAAACACCGACAGTTATTACAAACAATTATTGAAACAATTATTCTCTGCGGGCGTCTTGGTCTTTCTTTTCGAGGCCATAGAAATGATTAGGAGTTTCATCCTAAAAACGGCCAGTTTTCTAATCATACTGTAGGTAATTATATTGAATTGTTACAATTTTGTGTTAAAGCTGATAATAAAGTTCTATAAGATCATCTTAAATATCATCAATTAAATGCATCTTATATATCTAAGACATCACAAAATCAGTTAATAAGGTGTTGTAAAAAAGTTATTACTGACACAATAGTAGCAGAAATTAAAAATTTTAAATACATTTCTATTATTGCTGATGAAGCTTCATACAGTTCAAATAAAAAACAGCTATCATTAGTTATACGATTTGTTGATTTGAAGTTTAATACAAGAGAAAAATGTATCAGTTTTTTAAACTGCACAAATGGTGTTACTGGTGAAAGATTATTTGATATTTTGTCAAAAAGTATTTCAGATTTTTATTTAGATTTCATGAATTGCAGAGGACAGTCATATGTAATGCTGGAGCAATGGCTGATCATACCAAATGATTGTCCTCTCGCATTTTAAATCTAAATGAAAAAGCTTCGTTTGTTCATTGCTATAGCTATAGGTTAAATTTATCTATTTGTGCCTCGTGCAACGTGCAACATGTCAAGAATCTTCTGGCACATGTTAAGGAAGTATCATATTTTTTTAATCTTTTGCCTACGAGACAACAAAAGTTGGAGGAGCATATCAAAAGTACTGTTCCATCTGCTGTTAAAAAAAAGTTAAAAGATTTTTTCAGGACACGTTGGCTGAATCTATTTTTGATTATTTTAAGTTTCCTTTGTTAGACCATCTAAGTGTTGAGCTAGACACAAGGTTTGATGATACTACCTTAAGATCTTATAACGTACTTGTGCTTGTTCCTATTAAAATGATTTCAATAGTGCAATGTTCTTGTGACACCAGTTGGAAAGACTTCACCATATCTTTTAATGACTTTTATGGAATAGATTTACCGAATCCGCTTGGTTTGTCTGGTGAGCTTGATTTATGGGAAGTCTTCTGATTAAATTTTAAAGGAGATGTCCCTTCTAATATTTCTGAGACGGTAAAAGCGATAAACTTTCCTGATTGAAAACATAAAATTTTGTCTAAAGTTACTTGCTACCTTTCCATTAACTTCATGTGAGTGTGAGCGGTCTTTTTCTTCGGCGTCTAAAAAATTACATGCAAAGCACCGTGGTTCAGGACCGCCTAAATGGTTTAGCATTTATGAATATTCATACAGAGATAGTTATAGATATCAAGAAAGTCATTAATAAGCTTGCTGCTATTAATCCTAGAATAACTTTTAAATAAAATTAAAATAAACATAAAATATATTTTTAAAAAAATTAAAAGTATAAATTTAAAAAAAAAAACAAATTACTAAAAATAAAAACAGAACAAAAAATGTCAGATTTATTTGCCACTGGAAAAAAAACCCGGCTGTTTTCATAGCCACAAATCTTTTTAAAACATTTATTGGCATAAAGAAATTATTGGCATACATTGTGTAACGTACGTTGGTTTCAGATATATCGTTGTTACTGTTATCATTCTTTGTTAATGCTATGTTGTAATACTTATAATTCCAGCTGGCACACAACGTTGAACTAACGTTGTATTTATGTTAATTGCGTTTTACGTTACTTAACCTTTATCTAACGTTGAGTCAACGTAATCTTTTTAACTTAATTTTCTTACGTTAAGCTAACGTTGACACAACGTTAAAAAAACATACAAGAATTAACCTAACATTCGGACGTATGTTAGTTAACATAAAGTTAAACTAACATACGGACAACGTAATAAAAACAATCAAAAAAAAAAGAAATTTTTCAGCGCGGCATTGGATTGATTATGTTTAGTTTGATAGCAATAACTTAAATTTGAAGATAATTAGAATGTCTAAGTTTGAAGATAATTAGATAATTGAAGATAAATAATGTCTACGCTTGTAGATAAATAATATCTAAGTTTGATCTTAGAATATCTTTACCTCATATAACTTGAAAACCACTTGTGATATTTTTGAAAAGTACTTGAGATTAAAGAGCATACAAACTGTAAAAATGTTGATTTGTTGATAAAAGATTTAACTAAAGTTAGTAAAAGGTGTAGTAAAAGGTATTTTTTTGTTGTTGTTAAAAGGTGTTGTTTGTTGTTGTTGTTTGTGTTGTTATTTGTTGTTGTTGTTGTTGTTGTTGTTATTTGTTGTTGTTGTTGTTGTTGTTATTTGTTGTTGTTGTTGTTGTTGCTATTTTGTTGTTGTGTTTTATAAATTGTAGGACAGGTATTGATGTGTAAAATGTTTTGTTATGAAATATAATAATCTTTTATTCTGAAATAATTTCTCGTATAGTAATTATTCTGAAACAATTATGGTATATAAAAAGAGAATAGTCAAGAGAAAAATCAAATTTTAAGGGAATGGCGGGAAAGAAATTGAGTCCTAAACAGTTTATTTAAAAAGAATTTTATTGATTTCATGTCTAATTTAGTTCTCTAAATTTTTAGTTTTATAAATACCTTTTTTGTTAAAACCCAAGTAAACAGATAATTTTATATATATTTATAATAAGTTTTAGTTGTTTACTTTATGTTAATATGCTTTTTATTCTAGAAAAATGGATTTAATACTGTTTTGCCTCTGAATTTTATCCTGATTATCGAAGGTAATTTGAATTAATATTGTTTTTCTAAACAAATATTTTAATAGCAGTGTTCAAATACAGTTCTTTTCATAATTACCATAATTACCAAGCTCTATCGAAATTATTCACGTGTGTTTAAATTTTGATTTTTGGAATTTGGGCAATCAAATTAAATTCAATTAAATTCAATTAAATTCAATTTAATTTAATTAAATTCAAAATTGAAAATGTAATTGTCTTTTTGCCTTAAATTCTGTATCTAATCAAATCCTTTCAAAATAAATTTAGAAAATATCTGTCTTTAATACTTTTAGTGGTTAATCTGTAATGTACAATTTCTTTATTGAGAAAACATTGTTCAGATAAGGTTAGGGTCAGGGTTGATATAATATTATGATATAATTGATAAAGATGAAATAAAGATGATTTAATTGCTGAAAAAATGCAATGATAATGCTGAGATAATTAAACAGAAAAAACAATTTTTATTATTACCAGTGATGGAGTGGCACTGCTATTAGGGTTTTCATTTTTACAATTTTTCTTTTTTTAATCTCATTTGAATTTTTATTGGTTTGTGCTACTATTTTAATTTCCTTAAATTGGATAAAAGTTTACAGCTTAATCTCAAATTTTAATTTGAGCGAGTAATTTGTCTTTTTTAATTTAATATTTTGAAATTAAATTAATAGCTGAAACTTAATTTCATTAAATTGCTCATATTGCTTATCTTTTGACAAACTAAGTAAGATAAATAAGCAGTTTATTTAAAAAATGACATTTTCAACTTAAAAAATCCATTAATTGAGCTTCTGTTAAAGACTTTCTATAAATGAAAGTTTTAAAATACATTTTACATATACTTTATTATTTTGTTCCTTTTTAACGTTCATGTGTCTTCATCAAGCATCTGCCATGCATTAATAAACGCTAAAAAGAAATAAAATAATAAAGTATAAGTAAATATATTTTAATATTTTCATATATAGGAAGCATGTGTTTTCATCAGAAGTTCAAATATAGGATCATAATGTAAACATTAGGAAAGTCTTTCTATTGGTAAATTAAAGCCAAATAATATATATATTGAGAAAGCAAGAGTTGAGTAAACATTATTGTTTACTCAATTTTATGTTTTTTTTGTTGTATATTTATTGTATATGCTATGCACATAACACATACTTTTTGTATATTCATATTGTTATTGTATTTTAAATATTTATTTGTATATTTGTTTAGTTATGTCAACATAATCTAATAATCATAGTACTTTAACTTTGACCTAACAAACTAAAGACAAAAAAACAATATTAACAATTTTTTGCTAACTAAAATTTAGCTTTGACATTAAATTATCCGAAAAACTTGTCATACTTTATTTAATATGTTTTATATAAATTTTTACTTTATGCTAGTTTTTATTTTAATCTAGTTTACTATAGCTAATAAACACTAGCAAGTGTTTTTACTTTCTTTGTTTTTCTTTCCAAAAAATATTTTCAGCCTTGCACAATTACAACTACATTACTGACATTATAATACTATAATGTATTTCTCTATTGTACTTTCTCACAATCATGATATATAGTTCAGTTTCTTAACCAAACCAGGTTGACTATTAAGTATTATTATTTATTTAGACTTGCAAATAGCTAACTGTATATTTGAGATAAACACATAAAAATTTGAGCCAGCATGTAAAAAACTAATTTCAAAGTAAATTTAATTTAAAGTGAGTATTATAGCATCAACTCTTATATTTTATAGTATTAATTCTTCAAAGTTTAAGAAATATAAGAAATATAACTCTTTGAAAAAAGTGTTTTACATGTTTTTTCTTTAATAATATATCATTTCAATTGACGAGCTGTAACTTGCATTTCTAGTTATTTGGTGTTTTAAAAACTCCAACGAATGTTCCAAGTGAGATAAAATGTGGTGGTGAGTATGTTTACCTTAGTATTTCAAATGGCATTTCAAGAACTTTAGCAGTCAACCAGCATTATAAATATGAATCAAATACAATTTCTCTAGTTGTCAATATAGATGGTCTTCCTTTATTCAAGTCATCATACACACAGATTTGGCCTATTTTGCGTATGTTCAATAAAGGAACACCATTTATTGTAGCATTTATTTGTTGGCAATAACAAGTCAAATAATCGTGATGAATATTTTTATGAATTTTTGCATGAGTATCAGTTTTTATTGGAAAATGGTTTTCAGCATAATGGCCAAGTACTAAATATAGAAATTTCTGCCTTTGTGTGTGATGCCCCTGCATGACAATTCTTAAAGGGTATTAAGGCTCATAGTAGTTATCATGGTTGTGAACGCTGTGAAGTTAAAGGCACTTATGAAAATTCTAGAATGCTTTTTATAATACTGATTGTATTTCTACAGATGATGATTCATTCCAAAATGATATGTATATTGGTACTCATCAAAATGAAAGATCAATACTATCTGATAAAGGAATTATATGTGTTACAGAGTTTCCTTTAGACTACATGCATTTTGCATGTCTAGGTGTTACTAAACAAATTTTGTTAGCTTACAAAGAAGGTCTGCGAAATTAAAAATTGTGTCCAACACAACTGAGGCAAATGTCCGCAAAACTAGAAGAATGCAGTGGGAAAATGCTATCTGATTTTGTAAGACACGTAGCTTAAGTGATTTAAGAAAATGGAAAGCAACAGCATCGACATTTTCTGCTGTACACTGCTTGTTTAGTGTTGAAAGATGTTCTTTCCTCTGAAAGCTATAAGCATATTCTCAGTTTTTCTCTTGCAATGCGAATATTTTTTTAAGTTCTGAAATCCGCAACAACTTTTCTTGCTAAGCCAAATATCTTTAACTAAGTTTTTTTTCCACTTCCATTGATATATTTGGCCCTACATTCACTGTTTATAATGTTTACTGCCTAACATATCATTGGTAAGATAACAGAAAATTCTCAACTTCTTTAGATAATATTTCCACCTATCCATTTGAAAACTACTAACAAGTTGTGAAAAATTTGTAAAAAAGGCTCAAAATCCTTTATCACAGATTTTTAAGCGTACAAGAGAATTAGAAAGTTTAGCAAGGAGCGAGGTAAAACCAAAGCATTTTGTAACAAATATTTCAAAGAGCGATAGAGATTCTTGGTATCTACTGCAGTCTGGTAATTTTGTAAAAATAAGAGAAGTCAATATTGATGATACGTATGAGTGCGACATAATTAAGAAACAACATTTCCAAAGCCTTTTTTTTTAACCATGTGACTCCAAGCTTTTTCAAATTGCTTACATTAAAAGCTTTGACAATATTTCAATATTAACAAGTTTTCTCTTTTAAGAAAAGCACTTTGTCTTCCACACAAAGAAGGTTTTGTCATAATGCCTTTATTACATAATGTTGTTTTAACATAAGTTAGTTTTCATATTTTTTGAATTTATGTTTAAGTAACATTTTCAAAGTAATTGATTAAGGTGTTTAAATTGTTTTAGCTGTACCTGATGTCTCTTTTTATTACTTAAAAAATATATTTTAGTAGTTTTTCTTTTTTTAATGTTTGTTAAAATTAAATACATTTTCTTATAAATCTTTTTTTTTTTTTTTTTTTTTTTTTCAGTTTACAATTATTAATCGTAATATAACAATATAACAATATATAAACTTGGTATCTGAAAGAAGATCCAAATGATCTTGTCGCCAGAACCATATAAAATATATCATACGTGTATATATAATAAAATAAAAATACAATTGATCAAATAACTATTAACAATGTAGAAGAAACAAAAACTGAAAATAATTTTACAAATTATCAAGAGTGAAAAAAAGAATTTTACATTTCAAAAATATTTATATATATTGCCAGTAGAAAAAATATAGTTTTTTAATTTAGTTTTAAAAACGGAAAACGAAATTGACAAATCAAAATTTGGAACAACAATTATGTTCCATAAATACGGTGCTCTATAGTTTATGCAAAATTGATTAAACTTTGTTTAACAAAAGGGTTCAATTAATAAATTATTATTTCGTAAAGCATATTTGTTTATAGCTTTATAAGTAAAAAGATCTTTGAAATTGAACAATGGTCGTTCACTTTTACAACAAAACATAAAACATAAAATATTGTAGACATTGAGTTCGTAAACGTTAAGTACTTTAACGTTTTTAAAAAAAATATTTGAATGAGAAAAACGGTTTTCGAAACATGTTAAACGCATTGCGTGTTTCTGACGATGGTAAAGATTTCGTAACTTACTTTTAGAGGTACTTCCCCAAACAATATTTGCATAATTTATATAGCTATAAATAAATGAGTCGTAGAGTTGAATTAAATTTTGTTTACTTAGATAGTATCTGACCTTATATCAGGGTTGGCAAAAAAACCCAACCCAAAAAAACCCAAAAAAACCCACCTCAAAAAAACCCAAAAAAACCCAAAAAAACCCAAAGATATTTGGGTTTTTTTAAAAGTGTCTTTTTTTACAACAGGTAAATCTGCTTTTAGCTTTTTTAAACCCTATATTGTGAATAATATAAGATTTATTATTCCTTTATTATGAAATATATATATGTTTATTATATTTTTCAGTTCAAACTCCTTACAGAATAATCCATAATATGATTAATCATTTGCATAGCTGGTTGGAGTAATACAGAAAAAACAATTGGTGAAAATCAGTTTAAAGAAAAAGAAAAATCAATAAAGAATACAAACAATATTTCTTTAAATTACCAAAGCTTTACAAAATTGTTGTTTACCAATCAAATTCTTCGCCTCTCAAATGTCTATATATCCGATCAAGCTTTTCAGCTCTATCGTTTCCTAACCTATTTCTTAACTTGCTCCACACAATACCAAAAGTAGAAAACACTCTTTCTATGGAGCCAGTGCTTGCAGGACAACTATGAAGAGATTGAAAAAACTTTGCAAACCCTTCTGGTAGTGGTAAAGACTTTTAATGCAGCTTTTGCTTCATATCTATTATACCCCACCATCTTTCACTTGAAATTGTAGCAATAAAGTTATCGTTAAACATGTGCTGTGAAAAGGTAGTTGTGACTTTTAGCCTGAAATCATAGTAACCAGCCAAGTATTTATTGTGCCTATCACTTAGCCAAGCTTCTGCAGCAGCTTCTTGTTCAATGCTTAAAGATTTTCCTAAAATTAAAGAATACTATTTTTTTGTTTTATATTTTATAAATGAGAAATAAATATCCTATATGAATATTATTTATCAGTCGTATATTGTGTCTGTAGTCTAGAATAGACTAATGTGTTATGTAAGTTAAAAAAATGTAGTTTTAAGTCTGTTCTTTCAATTTTGGGGTTAGATTTTGTGGCCATACCTTGGTATTTAATATCAGTCAAATTTGCCAAAAAATAAAAAGGTTCCATTGCTTCATCAAATTTTAACTTAATTTCAATATAAAATGGCTTCAGGTCTTCATCTTTCAGGAGAGACAACCAAAATTCACATGCATCTGACAATGATGTTGAATCACTTTGTCGCTATATATATAATTTTTTTTAAGTACCTATATAAATACTTTAACAGTATATTGAAGCGCAGTTTACAATATTTTAATGACTAATAACGTCAATTTACATATCTACCTTATCTAAAGCTATCTCACATTTCTCCAGTTGAATTTGAAGATTTTTAGCTTCCCTGAAAATTGCAGCATTATCTATAATTTTCTTGATATTATGTTTAATATCACCTTCATGCTTCTCTATAATATCAAGATAGTGGCTATAATTTTTAATATAAGTCTTTAAACAGTCTACTTGAGAGTTCCATCGTGTATCATTAGGAAGTTGCGGCATAACTCCATTCCTATCATCCAAAAGCCATCCCTGAAATTAAGAACTAGTTCAATTAGTTGATATAATAATAAAATTTACTGAGTAAATGAGTAAAAAAAATTGAAACTGTAAAATTAAAACAATATATTATAAACAATATTTACTCACACGTGGTTGGTGATGATTACAATATTTACTCACACGTGGTTGGTGATGATTACAATATTTACTCACACGTGGTTGGTGATGATTACAATATTTACTCACACGTGGTTGGTGATGATTACAATATTTACTCACACGTGGTTGGTGATGATTACGGAAGTACTTGTTAACTTCAATTAAATGTGCCAGAAAACTTGGTGTCACCTGCTTCTCAACTAAATTTAAGTAATGAGCTGAGCATCCATATGTAAGTAGCAATGGATATTCCTCTTTAAGAATTTCTTTCATCTTTTTCATTTTGTTCTCGTTATCTGTACAAATGGCAAATACCTGTTGGAAGTAGACAAATATTCTTATATTTTTAGTTAACTTAAGTTAAAGTAAATACTATGATACAGTATTATTATACTTACATCTTGTACATAAACCTTCTTGATGTGTTTTATTGCTTCAATGGCTAATTGAGCACAATATTCTGAAGTTTTTTTTTCACTCCCGGCATCTATAGCGGAGATTAAATATGGGGTCTTTCCGTTATGTACACTGTGAGCAATAATTGGATAATTTCTGACACTGCTCCAACCATCTTGTATCAATGTAATAGTACTCCTATTATTTGCAAATTCACTTTTCATAGATACAATTACTTCATCATTCACTTTATCCAGTAACTCTCTTGAAAGTTTCTTCCGGTTTGGAGGATCATAACCAGGTCTCAAAAAATTAATACATTTTTTAAATTCTCTATTTTCTACAGCATTAAATGGAATATTGCAAGCAAAAAAAAATTTGGCAACTTGCAAGTCAAAAACATCCTTTTGATCTGAGCTTGTTCTTGATATGTAGTTTTCTATTAACTTTTGTTTTTTATATGGGGTAGGTGTTGAACCAGAGTAACTTCTCTCAAAGACACCAGAAGTGCTTGATGCTTCAAAAGATTCTGAAGCAACTGGGCTAACAAAATCACACAAGTTTATAGATGCCTGAGATGATACTTGACCATCTTTTAAAATAAAATTTTTATTTCGTTCTGCAACATCAGCAGTTTTTTTTTTTTAAATTTATTTAAATGAATTCTAATTCTTTCTACTTTTTGGCTATTTATAATTTCATTGCAATAATTGCACTGGCACTGCAGTATTACTTTTCCGGAAACAGTTTTTGATAATTTAGTCACATCATTCCATTCACATGCAAGTTTCCTTCCAGATCCAGGAGCCATAATATATATTCTTATTAAAAAAAAAAATTTTCTAAAAATAAATTCTATTATGATTAAAATATAAATAAATAATGTTAACTAGTTTAAATCAGGAAATTCCAAAAAACTTTGCAGTTTTTAAAGTCATAACATAACTACATTTTCCTAAACGTAAGTGTCCAAGAGCTCCAAAAGTGGTTAGAGACTTAAGGTATTTCAACAATAAAAGTAAGAACATTTAGGGTAAATGAACTATAAATTTAGAAATTGAACTTTCCATCCTGGTTTATAACACATTGTATTTTTAATAAAAAAAATTTAAAAACAAAAATGGTTTTTAAATATCTAGGAAAGTATTTTTTTTTCCTAATAACGTTTAGTTTTGAAAAAACCCAAAAAACCCAAAAAAACCCAAAAAAACTCATTTGGGTTGGGTTTTTTCCAACCCGGCCTTATATAGAATTCCAATACTTTTAGCCAATTTAGTAGAAATATAGTCGATATGATACTTCCATTTAATATTTTCATCAATGTAAATGCCTAAAAATCTTGTGACCGACTCCTTTTTTATTTCACTTTTATCAACAAAAAGTTTAGGCAATTTATTTGGTAAAAAACGCGTTTTTGCAAGAGAGTGGAAAAAGATCCACTTTGTTTTGTCAATGTTTAAAGTTAACTTGTCGCACTTAAACCAGTTGGAGATCTGATTGAGTTCTTTATTCATATTTGAAAAAAGCTCATAAATGCCACTGTTTGACAGAAATAAATTAGTATTGTACGCAAAAATTATACTCATAAGGTTAGAAGCTTTATTTAAATCATTTATATAAACTAAAAACAAAAGTGGGCCTAGAATAGAACCCTGTGGAACACCACATTTTATGTGAATTAATTTTTCATTTTGAAAATAATCTCTAGAGAAAACAAATTGTTTTCTATTTTCCAAGTAACTTTTTAAGTAGAATTTTGTGATCGAACGTGTCGAATGCTTTTGATAGGTCAATAAAAATACCTAATGTATATTGTGATCTACCAAATGAATCGGAGATTTTACGAATGAACTGTGTAATGGCTTGTTCAGTTGAACAATTTTTTTTAAAACCGAATTGATTTTTATATAGAAGTTTATTTAGATTAAGGTAATTGTATGTTCTATTGTATATAATTCTTTCTAAAATTTTTGAGAAAGTTGAAAGAACTGAGATAGGGCGATAATTACTAATATTTGATTTTTTTCCGTTTCTGTATATAGGAGTTACTTTAGCTATTTTTAATTGGTCGGGGAATACACCTTGCTGTATAGATGCCCTAAAGACTTTATGAAGAATACATTTTAAGTTTTCAAAGCAATCTATGACTATGTTGCCATTTATTTCGTCCGCACCCGTAGCTTTGTTTCTTTTGAGAGATTTGTAAGCTCTCTCAAACTCATCAAAAGATAAGTCAGAATGTAAATTATCTATAAAAAGCGAATTATTTATAGGCTCTAGGAAATCACTAAAATCATTTTCTGTAATAGGGATCTTATTTGCCAATTTGGTTCCTTTGTCAATGAAATATTTATTAAACTCGTTTGCAATTTCGTTTGGTTCATATATATTTGTTTTATTTATTTTAATTACTTTAGCAAGGGAGTTTGAATTTATTTTTTGTTTTCCTGTTATTTCTTTCAACGTTCTCCAAGTATTTTTTGAGTCGTTTTTAAATTTACTAATTAAATTTAAATAAAAATTTTTTTTCAATTTTTTACGAATTTTTTCAAATAAATGTTGGTAATTTTTATATTTTTGTTGGTTTTCATTTGATTTTGTTTTTAGATATTTTATATATAGTTTCTGTTTGATTTTAGAGGATTTTCTAAGTCCTTTGGTAATCCATGGACTATTTAAGGTTTTTATTTTTGTTATTTTTTCACAAAGTGGAAAGTTTGCATTGTATATTGAGAAGAACGTATCAAAGAATTTATTATATATTGTATTTGCGTCTTCATTAAAGTTAATATGTTTCCAATGCAGAAGTGATAATTGATATTGGAAGGATTTTATATTGCTCTCATTGAAGACACGTTTTTTTACTATATTTTGTCTTTCGGGGTTATTAGAGGATACAGTATGGATTGTTAGAAAAATGGGGAAACGATCGGATATGTCGGTTTTTATAATTCCTTTTTTTAATTTCCTATTATAAATATCTGTTGTAAAAATATTATCAATCAACGTAGTTGAAGTTTTGGTTATTCTAGTGGGGCGATTAATTAAAGGAAGAGCTCCTGCCATAAGTATTTCATTATAAAAAATTTTTTATCTTTATTATAAATTAAACAGTTCATGTTGAAATCTCCAATTATAAAAGTAATTTTGTTTTCTTTGCTACCTTTGTGAATAATATTTTGCTGTAAAAAGAAACTAATATTTTCAGACGCACCATTAGGTGGTCTATAACAGCAGCTTAATAGGATACTATTTTTTTTATTGTTTAAAATTTCAATAGTTACGATTTCTTTATCACCGTCAGAAACGCACATACGATTCCTAACGTTATGTGCAATGTGTTCCTTAACGTAAATCAGAATTCCTCCACCGCGTTTATTATTTGTTTGTCTTTCTAATAAAATTGTTTTAAAACCTGGAAGAACGAAAATAGAATTATTTTTAAAATCATTCGAAGAAATCCACGTTTCTGTTAAGCAAATTATGTTAAAAATATTTTCAGTTTGATCTAAAAAATCGCAAAACTTTTCAAAAGTTGTATTTAGACTTCTTTTATTAATGTGAAGGATTCTGATTTTTTGATTTTCAGTGCCATTTTTATTAAGAAATTCTTTTAACTCGTTGGGATAAAAATAAGAACAACATGTGTTTACATCATTATAAAAGTTGACATCTGGATCTGAATTAAAATTTGATTTTAAGTACTTATCATGAAAATTAAAAGTAATGGATTCGTAGTCATCCATTTTTGTTTTTAAATTTAATTATAGAATATTAAAAGAATTCTTTTATAATTATAGGTCGCGCGTAATTTATTGTAAACTACTTTAGCAAACTTACCTTTCGCTCTCAATTCTTTTGCTTCTTTGAAAAGCTTTCTGCGTAAACCCATTGTAAAATCGCAAAAGTATTCGTTAACGTACAACCGTTTGTTCCATAGCTTCATCGTCGTATATTTGTTTAACACTAGGGCTTTGTCTTTGTAGTTTTGAAATCAAACAATTGTTGATCTGTTTTTTCCGTTTTCTTTTCCAACTCGATGGGCTCTATCTATTAAAATTTTTTCTTGTATATTAAGCTTTGTATTGAGGAAGTCTTTGATTTTTTGTTCACTTTCTTCCCAAGTTTCATTAGCTTTATCTATAATCCCAATAAATCTTAAGTTGTTTTTACGACTTCTGTCTTCTAGTTCTGCTATTTTCTCTTTTATGTTATTAGTTCCATTTTCAATATTACTTTCATCTGGTGATTTTTTAGACTCTGTTTTTTTTAATTCTGTAAGTTTAATTATTATTTTATCATAGCTTTTACTTATAAATTCGACAGCTTTCTGTACCTCAGATAATTCTTTTTTTAACGTAAAGTTTTCATCTTTTAAGTAATTAAATTTAGTTTCGATTTTTTCTATCCGATCATTAAAAATTTTCATCATAGTATTCTCGTGATTTTCAAGGATTTCTTTAAGTTGTGCTGAGGTCAATGTTATAAAACTTTTTATCGGCATAAAATTCTACCGGCTGAATTTTTACTCAGGAATTTTTACAGCCGTAAATTTAGCGACGTAAAATGTTTTTTCATTCAATGTTATAAAACTTTTACCGGCGTAAAATTTTAAAGATATCAATGCTCTGAATTTATTTTCGGAAATCTACTGTCTGAACCAATAACTTAAAAGGTTGTCAAAAACAAAATGTTTTTGAGTTGAAAACATCAAAGTTGACAAAAATTAACAGTTTCTTATGGATTCGGACTTAGGCTGTTCTGATTCTGATTAAAAATATTTTGTTGCTTTAGAATATTTGGCAAATCAGAGACAACCACGAGAAGTAAAAATGTCATACACCCTCATACACGTCATACACATTTACATTACAATTTCATATACATATGCTTGACCATAATTTAAACCATAAATAACTTATTATTTATGGCTTATTATTATTATTTTTTTTTTTTGTTATTCAGTATTTAGATAAAAGGGTTAGACATAGAGTTAAACATACCAACCTTTTCAATGATAGAAGTGATAGAAAAAGCTGCAAAGGAAAGTTTAAAGTTGCAAATTTGCCAACAAAACGTCAGAAAGAGAAAGCAAAACCATTTTCAAAAAAGTTGAGTTTATTGAAGAATTTCATAAACTTGAAACCAGATTAAAAGACAGCAGAGAGTACAATAAATTGGTAATATATATTTATAATTTCTATTTTTAAAGTTTGACTGTTTGATAGAATGCTATTTAAGTTCATCGATTTCTTGTTAAACTTATTTAAATTGCTCTCACATTTTACTAGAATATAGTGTTAAAGATAAATTTCTACTTATAAATCAATAATTATTTTAGTGCCATTTACATTCTGTAGAGTTTCCACAGTCTTTCTGTCTTATTCAAACATGAACTTTTCACTAAACTTTTATTTATGTTTTAGCTTTGTCACCTCAAAAAAGTAGGTGGAAAAAATGTTAAAGAAAATACAAAAAATGTTATGGTTAGGTGTGTAATTTAGTTTAACTCTGGATAATCAAAAAGCTTAAATTGTGAAAAATTTTATAAAAAGGTCTAGCCCATGAAAAGTAAATTAGAAAATAAACAATTTTGTTAGGGGAGAACCTTAATGAATGGAACGGTTATTGAATAGGACAAAATCAAATTTGCATACAAGCATCTAAGGTTAGATGGGTATCTAAAACTCCTGTGGTAAGAAATGTTAAACACAACAATTCAACAGACCAAATCATTATTCCTACCATGGTCTAAAATGATGGGCCAAACATAACATTAGAAATGTTGCATTAATGGGAAATAATAGCGCAAATCTCCTAGCGGAACCAATCTTTTTTTTTGGTGCGAGAAGTGCATTGAAGTACGAGAATGGTTATCAAACAATTTTTAATGTATCAGTAAAACAACTTTATCAACTTTTAAAAGTATTTTACGAAAACTGCTCTTTTCATTTAGGTACTCCCCACAGGTTTCAGCCTTAATTCGATGTCGAAACTTTGAATATAACATTTATATAAAAAATATATATATGACATTATGTATAACATTTGTAAAAAAATAAAGAACCTTTCCAAATTATACTTTGTGAATTGTTACTCTAATGTGTGTAATGTACAATTATTTAAATAAGTTTGCTGGATCGCTTGATGTTATATAACAAAGCAGTTATTTTCCATTTATTATTGGTTATTACGTTTTTATAGAATTATCGATCATCATGTTAAATATGAAAGGTAAAAATTGTGGTGATATAAAGGTATATTATATAAAGGTATTATTATATAAAAGTATATTATATAAAAGTATCATTCGAAGATAAAAAGTTATGTAAAGCAATAACTGGTACGTTAATAATAGCCTAATATTATTCTATCTATCCCTTCTTTCTTACATATGTTTTGTATTCTTAGATATATTGAAAACTTTAGCGTTAAAAAATAAACAATTAGTCAGTTATAAAAAAAAATATTTTTAACTGTTATCCCATTTACAATATCCCGTTTTGTATTTTAGAAGTCATCCAGCTAATGCATGAGTCTTCAACGGAAAATCAAATAAAAGATCATATAGGAACCATTTTAAAGTTCTCTCCTTTTTAAAATTAAATGAGGAAGCAAGTGAAGCAAGTTGAACAATTATTTATTTTTGAGTTTTTAGTAATTTTATAATATATGTTATGTACAAAGAAAATATAATGCATCTTTAAAAAAAAGTCTTTAACGACATTTATTTTGTTTTTAGTTTGAATATCCCCAAAACTATTTTTCTAACCCTTTGTAAGGGGTAAAAGACTTTATATTAACTTTGAATATTGATTGTAATTGTGTTTAACATTCAATGTTAATATAACTATATGGTTACATTCATATAATAACCATGACATAAAGCCGCATATAAACGATTTAGGCTCAGGGTCACATGGATATAAGTGTATTTTAATACTAACGTTATACTAATGTAAATATAAGTTCAAAAAACATTGGCGTTTTATATTAACGTAAAATATTAAACAATTAAAATCAATATTTTACGTTAATATAAATTTTTTGATACTATATTTACAATATTTTTTGAACTTATATTTACATTAGTATAACGTTAATCTAACTTTTTAATATTATAAATATAACAAAATAATTAAAAGAATTTTAATTATTTTGTTATATTTATATTTTTTATGTTTGTTACAATATAAACGTAATATATAATTATTTACAATAAAAATATAAGATGTGTAAAATTGTGTAATAGGCATATGACTTTTGAATTTTTTGAATATAACATTAACAACTTAACATTAGTTTAAAATTAACAATCTAGTGAAGACTTCGGATAAGAAAAATTTAATGAATGAAAAGTAAACTGAAGAACATCAGAACATTTATTTTAAAAAGCAATAATATATTGTATGTGTATATTTGAGATCTAAAACTGTTAACATCTATACATAACTTTTTTAGTGTTTTTGTAAATTTTTAACTTGTCCCAAAATATTTCTTCAATAAGCTTACGTGAAATAGTGAAATCTTACTTAAAATACTTTTAAAAAACCTAATTAAAATATAACAACTTCAATATATTTTAATTCTAATACCAGTATAACAGCTGTAAATGTTGTAATTTTATAGTTGTAAATGTTTATATTTGGTTTGTAAATATTTAATTAAAGTTTTAAATTTTAAAAATGACTTTAGAAAGTTTAATTTTTTCCTTCAAGGTAGCCATGTTGGCACTTGTCGTATAGGCGCAGTTTTACCATTCTGTAAAAAAACCACTGATCTCAAAATATAACTGGATAGCGGATTCTATTGTTTTTCCGAAAAAAGTGGAAGCTAAAATTGGCCTCCCAAGATGGCGGCGATTTTAGTTCTTAGCGGTGAAACCATATACATTCTGTTTTACTTAATCAAAATACAAAAGAAAATAATGAAATAAGACTCATACATTTGTAAAAAAAAGCAGCAACAACAATAAAAAAAAATGAATTTTATAGTAATTAGAGAAAAAAAATTATTTTTTTTAATAATTGAATTTATTATTAAATGGCATTAGTAAAATTTACAATTTTAGTTTTATGTATAATTTATGTACCTTTTAGTTCTAACAAAAAATGCTGTAACTAGTAATAAGAACCCATTGCTGTATGCTAGAAGGTTAATAATTGCTGCTGTTTACCATTCATAACAGCATGGTAAACAGCAGTAATCATGTCTACCTACAATTGTATACTTTATATTTTTTAAGCTAGATACCAATTTGTACAAATGCGGCATGAACTATTAACTGAGTGCTGCAAGTACACAAATACTCAGGGGCTTCTTCTATCTTATATTATACTTAAATGCTATTATTGCATAAATTATGATTAAAGTATTTAAGTGTCACTTATATTGGTAAAAAAACCAGGTCTGAATTATAGTTATTTATAATAACTTTTAAAACAAATAAAAAGTAAATAATCATTTTTTATAACTTAAAAGATAATCAATACAATTGGTGATGAAAATGTATATGAAAATACATTTGTTCTAGTGCGTTCTTAACTAATATTAAATAAACTAATTTTATTTTATCTAATTTTATTTTTCTTATTTAATTAATTAATTTTTATATAAAAAAAGAAAGATATTATACAAGCTAATTATTACGAGTATAGTTTGTTAAACAAAATATTATATATATTTTAGAAATTTACGTAAATATGTAATATTGCTATTCTTTTCAAAATATTTGCTATGTAAAAACTGAAAATTATATTTGTATTTGAGGCTTATACATTTATTTTCGTTTCAAAAGATAAGTTCGTGACCAAATTTTCTAAATTTGTAATCAACTAAATACGCCGCCTTTTTCGGAGGCAAAAACTGGGTTCAAAAAATTTGCCGCATACGCTATCCAGTTATATTTTGAGATCAGTGAAAAAAACTCAGTATATTTACCGATTTTCGTAACGAAAGCTTTCATTGTAAACCGAGTTTGGGGCACGCCGTTTTTAAGTCCGCCAATTTTTGTTGAAATAAAATCACAAAACTCATTTAAAATGCTGTATGCAGTAACGCGGTTTAATTTAGATTAAATATACACTTGCATTTGGAGTAAAAAATAAGTAAAAAACTAAATAAAGTAAAAAAACCAAATAATGTAAAAAACCAAATAAAGCAGTAAAAACCAATTAAAGTTCCTGTGTGTATTTTAAATATACACAGTAACTTTATTTGGTTTTTTTATTGTATTTTTGTAAAAAATATTTACATAACAGTTTTAATTCTATACTAAAAGTGTATGTATGTTAAAGTTCATATTTAGTCATCCATTTAAAAAACGATTTCACACCACACACACACACACACACACACACACACACACACACACACACACACACACACACACACACACACACACACACACACACAAAGAAAATATGGCATACTTTCAAATTTCTTAAATACCCTGCATTTAAGAAATTCGAAAAATAAAATTTTGTACTGAAAATCAGACTGAATTTCTGATCTATTATAAGGTTTGAGATATGTTATCGTTTACTTTTTTTTAGACTTGTAAAAATGTTTTATGAAACTAAAGGCATATTCTGTAAATATGTAATAGACAAATATTGGAAAACTTTTTAAATAATTTATATGGTTTAGTGTGCCTACAGTAATGGCTTTAGTGTGTTTAATTTTAATCTTTTTTCAAACAAATCTCAAAGGTTTTTTGAAAAACTTTTGAGTTTGCTATGTTTTGCAAAGTGACTTTGACAATTTTTTTTACAAAACATAGCAATGTTTTACTATGTAACACTACTGTATGTAAACTTTACATATTATTTGTTTTTAGATAAAGCATTTAATAAATGGTTTATTTATTTATGAATAATATGTAAGTTTTACATACTTATGAAAAAAACTAAAATCATACATTTATTAAATGTAAGATTTTACATATTTTATTAGTAATATAATTAATATATTTCTTATAGTATAAGTAATCTTTCTATAAGCTATATATTATCAAATATATAGCTTATAGAAAACGTTAAATCTTACATTTATATTATGCATTTATAAATGATATCTAAAGTTTATATACAGCAGTGTCACTTAGTAAAGCCTTACTTATAGTAATATTATCAATTAACAAAACATAGTAATATTATCTTTTGTAAAGTGATAATATTTATAGTTTGAGTTATTTTATAAATATTATAACTTAAATTTTAATTTGCAGTATAAGGTTTTATATTTATAATTTGAGTTATATTATAAATATTATAACTAAACTTTTAATTTGTAGTATAAGGTTTTATATGAAAAAATATTTAAATAACTTATTTTGAAAATTATATGTAAATAATAGTATTTAATAATAAAATAATTAACTGCCCAGTTTACCATGAGAACTGGGTCCCAGCTGAGATGTAACTGGATTACTGGAGCTGAGTATGGCTGGAACTTGAACTGGGTAAAAGATGGGTCCCATATGGTGCAACAATCACGGCTAAAATTAAGCTTGAAAATATGATAAAATCTTTTAAAAGGACATATACAGTAACACAGCTTGATTTGGATTGAATATACACTTGCATTTAGAGTGAACAGGAACTTAATTGGCTTCATTTTTAGTTTTTTTTGTAAAAATTAATTCTTTACATATCAGTTTTATTTATATAATAAAAGTATAAATATTTTAATAGCAATATTTAGACATTCATTTAACAAAGGATTTTCAAACATAAAAAGAAAAAACGTGGCATACCCTTAAACTTGTTAAATGCTCTAAACTTCATAGCCATAATTAAGTTTGAGAGTAAACGTTTACTTTTTTAAAGACTAGATTTATCAATGTTTTATAATGTTTTATCAAACTAAAGGCATATTTTTTATTTTTTTATGTGATAGACAAATGTTGAAAATTTTTCAAATTAGTTTATATGGTTTGGTGTGATTACAGTTATGGCTCAGTCACTAAGTTATGAAAACAAAATACACTAAGTTAGTGTGTTTCTTTTTAAATTATCTTTTTCAAGCAAATCTTGATGTCTCTTTACATAATATGGTAAGATTTTACTAAGTAACACTGCTAAACTTTACATATTATTTATAAATACATACATGTTTTACATTTTCTATAAGTTATATAACTAATAATATAATACTTACATTATAAATACTGTAACTTATATTATAAGTTATAATATAAGGTTTTATATGAAAAAATTTATTAAACACACTTTTTTTTTAATTCTCTAAAGTATAAAAAGAATATATATTTTGATAGCAATATTTAGACATTTGTTTAAGAAACAATTTGGTTGAGAAGGATGTTTTTTAATTAATTATCACAGGATGTTAATTTTTTTTTGTTTTAGAATAAGTTGTGAAATAAATTAAATATACAATCATAAAATGCTACTCAAGTACAATATAACACTGAAAATGTAGTTTTGATACTAAATATTGCAAAAACTGAATGTTTGAATAATCATGAATGTTTTGTATTTTTCACTTGCTATAGTAACTCAATTTTCATTGTGTTATTTTATGATATCATATAGTTATATATAACATGTTTATTTACAAAGTTATAAAAAAGATATCAAATTGTTTTGGTAATACATTTTTTTGTTTATCTTATTTTTGTATAAAACTATATTAAATTTTAAATTTTAATAAAACTTAATAGTATCTATGTTTTGTTTTTAGAGTTGGTTTGTGTTGATTTATGATTAACAACAGAAAGTATATTACTTCATCAAATGTTAGTTTTTTACTCAAAAAGTTATTTAAAATCCCATATGAAATGGTTTATCTAAATTTAGTAAGTTTACACTTAATCTGACAATATTATTTTGAATATTTTTGTTTCATAAAGTTCAGGAAAGTTTCACTTTCCCCAAGTTTTAATATCTCAAACTATTAGTTTACAGAATTTGATAAAATAAATTCTGTGTAATAAAAATATACAGTCTTTTCCTAATATTGATCTGGGCTTCTGTAAATGGATAAATTCTGTGAATAGAATATGGATTGTGAATTGCTAAGAAATGTGAATGTTATTATGATAGCACACATTTTTAGATCAAGAATGTTTGTTATTGCACACATTTTTAGATCAAGAATAGTTTGTTTTAGAATAATATTTACTAGTAATAATATTTATATATGGTCAAATGTGTAAGTTATTCATGCAATATGGTTTCTATAGTCAATTTTTTAATAGTTTAATGGCAGCATCTATTGTCATCAATCTATTCTGCCATTGTCACAATGTAGTAAAGTTTAATGGTTATCTGAATAATGATTTTTTAAACCAATTTATTAGGCTGCTGTATATTTTGTCGAATCTGCTGTGAAATAAATTTAATATATAATTATAAAATGTAGCTCAAAGACAACACTAAATTAAACAATAAATTTTAGTCCACGATAATTGAAATATGTTATGTTTGACTAATCATGAATATAACTATTATTTATAATAATATAAGTACTCAACACTTGTTTAGAATTGTAAATTTTAACTGTGAAAATAATTTTAATACACAATTTATTGTGGTCAAAACTGCAATTATTTTTAATTTTTTCAATATGTTTAAATTGTAACAAATAATTATTTTCAAGTAATAATGTAACCTAAAATGATTATTGTTAAACTAAATATATTCAAAATGTTAGTGATATTGATTATTTTTTCATTTACTAAATCCTCACCAACTGACGTAAGGGTTAGATGTCATGTTAAATCGATTCAAGACTTTAAATTTTAAAGGTTAACATAGTAGTCATGTTATATTATTATTGTTTACAAGTCTATTTATTTCATGCCTAATTAATAACATCAAATATTATCCGTAAAATAACATTGTTTTAGATTCCCTGCAAGTTGCCTGTTAAAAAGAAAAACTGAAGAAACTTTAATGGTAACGGAAAAAGTTAAAACACCCTTATTTATGGTGTCATATCGAGGCTTCAGTTCTCCAGTATTTATTTTTGTATTGTATTATGTTTACTTTATTTATTTTTGTATTGCTTATGTTTATTTTATTTATTTTTTTTGTAACAACAAACTATGAGAATAGTTAATTGTCCTGGCCTGGGCCTCTACTTCAATCTGGCTATGGTTATCTTAGTTATAACACGTATATCGATTTATATACTTTATTGAATTAGCTTGTGATTTGTATGTGTGTTTTTGTTTGCCTAGTGTTTGTTAGTTATATTATGATACGGCATAGTATGCCACACTGCATGGTATGCCCTATATAATATTATCAATGAATACTTTTATCTATCGTTTGTAAATATATATTCTATTTATTATTATATTATTCAATTGTTTATTTCTAATTTATAAAATAATGTAAAAATGGATGAAAGCACTAAAGAAGCAAAACAATAAACTTTAGAGCAGAACTTTGTCATGCAATTATGGTGGCAATATGACAGAAATACTGTGGCAGAATATTACTATCGTAGAACAGTTTTGCATCAAATCATTGTAAAATGTTTGTTTTTTGTTGCTTAAAAATATAATAAAATTCAAATCTTTTTTTTCAATTGATTTGTAAAAATTATGTCAGACCAAATATTTGCCTAATACATTTTATAGACAGAAAACTTAATATAGATAATATGAAAAAAACCTTTACTTTTTAATACATTTTATAGACAGAAAGATTAATATAGATAATATAAATAACCTTAACTTTTTAATTTTATATATAAAAATGCGACGCTTTTTGATCAAAAAATTGTTATATTATTTCGCAGATTCGAAATACAAAAAAAAAACTATAAAAAATTGAGAAAAACCCGCGGTAAATTAAAAAAATATCTGGGTTTAATATGGGATTTCCCATCCAAAACCAAGACTAATCTCATATGGGACCCAGTTGGATCCCACTGACAGAATCGCAATGGGTCCTAGCCGGGAACCAGTCGGAATGATTAACTGGGACTGGCTTATAATAAAAATAAATTTACTTATGCCGATCCTTTACTTAAACCTTTGAACTTTAAAATTTAAAATATAGAACTTAGTAATTCTGGTAGTCTTTATACTTTGAAGAAAAACCTCAAACATCTCATAATTAACTCAACAAACTTTATCGATATGTTTTAAACATATTTGTCAAGCAAGTGAAAAAGAAAAAAAAAATTAACAAAATCCAAAATTTTTATACAACACCTACTAATTTTTATTATCTCAATTTTTTATGTGTATTACTCTAGTAATGTCACTTAACAAGTTTGCTTCTCAATTTTTTACTTATTTTATGTCTCAAAGGTTCTCGATGACAAGACTTTATTAAGTCTTCTGCAAGTTTCGTTACAACATCACAATTATTTCACCAAATTATCTTTTCAAATTTATTATCATAAAATATATATAAAACATATACTTTGTATTTAATACAGTGTGTTTGACAATATATTTTTAACAATTTATATATGTATACATTTATTTTTGTTTTCTCTATGACTATATATTATGTCATAAAGTTGTAAAAATTCAATATTTATCTCTAAATTTGTTCACAAAAGGTTTAATCTTTTCAGCTTTTGAATTAATGTTAAAATTTTTGTATCAAATAATATCAAAAGTTAAGGTTAGATATATATATAAATATATATATATATATATATATATATATATATATATATATATATATATATACATATATATATATATATATATATATATATATATATATATATATATATATATATATATATATATATATATATATATATATATATATATATATATATATATATATATATATGTATACATTTATATATATATATATACATATATATATATATATATATATATATATATATATATATATATATATATATATATATATATACATATATATATATATATATATATATATATATATATATATATATATATATATATATATATATATATATATATATATATATATATATATATATATATATGTTGTTTATTACTAAAAAGTGTTTAATAATCAATACTATTTTACATGCAGTACAGTTTCTATATTTAGAAAAAAATGAAATTTTATTTCAAGAGAAAACTAAATCATGCCTTTTAAATGTTGTGTAACTGGTTGCAAAGGCAACTATGACAAAAAACATAAAGTAAAACTTTTCCTGTTACCAGAGAAAGATGGATTCATACAATACCAAGGAAAAATATTCTAGAAAGTCCAAATACATTTATTTGTAAAATTCATTGGCCTGTTGATTATGAAACCTGTCAAGTTCATGTTAAAATTTTGTCCTGTAAATCCACCAACTATTTTTATCTGTATATTACCAAGTCAAATTCTTACAACTCTACTTAAAAAAAGAACAACAACATAATCACTACCAACTACACGTTACAAATGCTGATGAATTTTATATTAATGGATTTGTATAAAATTAATTGTTGTGGTGACCTTATCAAAAAAGTAAGCATAAAGAATATTAATTTTCCAGTAATATCTTTTACAGTGGATGATAGTTTAATAATCCAAAGTAAAAATTATATTGATACCTCTCTCGTTCCACAGAAAACTTTTTCTTTTAAAAATTAAAATGAATATGCAATTTGAAAGTTTTCATTGTGGATCTAGATGCACAATTAAACCACTATGCAGTAATTAAATGCATAAAATTTTATCTTACTTACAAACTATTGAAGCTATTTGATATTTGTATTCCATTGAAATGGACAAAAAAGTTATCCTTCAACCAGTTATTAGCATGCATGTACTTACACTTATTGGTAATAAAAAATATTCACCAGAAATTTTTAGTAGAACTTTTGAGTGTTTTGTAATTTCAAGATCTCTTTAAAATCGTATTAAAGATGATTATGAAATGCCAAGCATTGTAACATTTGGTAAATTTATATTAAACGTTGGTTAATTAGAAGATGTTGATTTCTTTAACAAATATTTTATGCATCTTCAAAATTCTTGTCAAACAAATGTCATTGTTATAATTGACAAAGTTTATGCAAAACCGCAACTAACATATTAGGGCGGTAATTTATTTGGAAAAGCAGTAAATAATCCAGAACGTTTTGCAACCACTCTTATAAGTTTTACGATTTGCTCATTAGTTGAAGGTAAAAAATTTTTTTTACAAAACTCTACCAGTGTATCATTTAAATACTGATTTTCAATATAAGCGAGTTGTTGATATGATAAATTTAGTTTCTTCATGTAATGGCAATACTGTTGCAACTTTTTGTGATAATAAAAGAGTAAATCAAGCATTCTTTAAATAATTCATTTTGATTTCTCCGTGGAAGACACTGAAAACATTTTTTTGCTCTACGATTATGTCCATCTAATCAAATCTCTTAGATAAAGTTTGGTTAACTAAAAAATTCAAGAGTTAAAATATTCATACTGTGGCCTTAAAAAAACTGCAAGTGGATTGACTTAAAAATACTGTTTGAGTTGGAAAAAAATTCTATTGTTAAACTATCAAAGCTCAATCAAATGTCTATCTGTCCGAAACCCATAGAACAACAGAATGTTGCATTGAGTCTTCAGATTTTTTGTGCTAAAACATTTACTGCACAAATGATTTATCTAGAAATGCATGATTCATGTGAAACTGTTGATTTTATATCAAAACTTGTAGACTTTTTTAAAATCCTAAATGTTAAAAGTCAGTTTAAAGATGTCCGATTTAAAGATTTTATGATCAGCAATTAGAATTATTACTTGATTTGAGCAAATATGTTTGAAAAAATGGCACGAAATTGCACGTTCGCAATACATTACTTTTTCTTAGTACTAAGAAAAAGTAATGTATTGCGAACGTGTTTGCTGTGATTATTATTATATTACAGTATTAGTTATATTGACTATAATCATATTATATAGAGAATATTACAATAATACTTTTATTTCTTTGTTATTTTTATGTTAAGAGGAGCAAGAAAGACGTTTCAAATATATTGTGTTTTATTTTTACAAGGTCTTTGAGATGTTATATTTTGTAATAAAACATTGTTTAAAATTTGCACCCCATAATGCTATTAATATTTCATGCTAGAGGTTAATTGTAGTTTTAGTTAAAAAAGTTATGAAATGACAATGTTTATAAAATAGTCAAGAAAATTCATAATTCAAAAGCGGTGTAAAGTCAAGGCCAAGGACCTAATTTTTAAACTTAAGGGAAGGCCAAGGACTAACAACTCTGAAAAAAGTATGAGAACATAAAAAATTAAAAAATACGCAAAACTAGTCTGAGTGACAAGCCCCGTCACGCTTTCATGGTGTACGTTATAATAAAAAAAAAAAACCTTATTTTCTAGAAAGTCTTGCAAATTTTTGCAAACGTATACGACTTAGATCAAACATCTATATAGGCTCATCAGGTCTTATTATACCAGGTTAATTATACTTATAATGTTTTTTTTATTGGTATTGTACTACTGTTGCCAAAAAATGTTCATAATTATCTGAAAAGGCTTAAGATTTTTTTTTTTTACATGATGCATTTGTTAATGTACCGTTTTACGAGTTTCTCTTATAAACTGATAAGCTTTAGGCTGAAACTTATCGCTAAAAATCAATCTGCCGCAATCCTGACTTCTAAAAGTATAAATGACATGAGTCAGTTATGTTCATTTTTTAAAAACCTTCTTGGCTATATATTTTTTTGGTATCTACACCATAATAAATCCACGTGTTTAAAGTTTGATTAATAGTTTTTAGCATAAACAAATACTCAACAAAAATTTGTTATAAAATTAAAGATATCTTAATACAAAGTGTTCGTTTAGACATTTAAAAAGTTTTAGTAATGAAAAAAAGAAGCAGAATAATTTTGTCTAGCATATGTCTAATATTCATTGTGCATTAGTCTGAAAAATAACCCTAGAACCTAACTGTTTACATGTCTATGAGAAAAAATGTAAAAAAAATATATGTATATATATATATATATATATATATATATATATATATATATATATATATATATATATATATATATATATATATATATATATATATATATTGTTTAATATAAAATCAAAGTTTAAATATAAACTTTATTTTCTTTATAATAAAAAAAGTTTTTATCTACAAATTGTATATATTTTAAAAAACAGTTTTATCTCCAAAGCTATGCACTTCCTTTTTAAATTAAAAATAAAATATTTATATGCCTTTAAATAGAATTATTTTATTAAACTGCTGGTGTAAACCATCATTGTTTTTATTGAGAATGTCATTAGTAAAATGTTTCCTATAACATAGTAAACGAATTGAAAGATACTTATTAATTATCTTTTTTAAGAGTTGAGAGGAGAGCATATCTTGAGTTAAAAATTCATGATTCAGTTCAGGAAACAATTTTTCACATGCAAGCTCTTCATTAATTTTATAAACCAGTATGGACTTTAAATGGTTAACATTTTTGAATTTATGCCTATAAAAAAAGCTCTAAATATTTTCTCACTCTTTTCAATAATTTTAATGACACTAATAGACGGTATATTTAATCCACCGTGATTCTTTTATTTTATTAAGGATAACCAAGATGGTTTGTAAAATATTGAGTAGGTATGATCACAAACTATATTAACTGGTTGATTAAGTGCTTCAACACATATGCAACAAGTTATCTTGTTTTTAAGAGTTCTGACAATATAACCAGCTATATAACCAAGTATTGTTTGTTTGTATATTGATGTTGAAATGGTTTCAAGGCCATTTGATAAATGCAACCATATTTTTATCTTCCTTTTTAATTTCTGTTTCTATGATCAGTGATCGTATTTTACTCCATTTCAATAAAAAATATTGATCCAGCTGAATTTTTTTGCAAAAGTGAGGCAATTTGCATGTTGCGAACCTGTAGTGAATCAAAAAAATTTGTAAAAGAATTTTCTTTAAGCTTGACTTTAATTGTACAACATTTGTATTATTATTATTAAAACCATTTTTGCCTCGAATACAAGCAAATAGCAGTTCTAGGTGATCTTGAGACATTTTTTAGGTCAACACATATTTAAACGAACTTTCCAATCTTGATAGAAAATAAAATGACAAGTCTCCTATACTTATTGCAGAGGTAATAAAACCAATAACAAATGTTTTTCTTCTATGTTAAAGAATTTTAGTATTAATCTGTTAAATTAGCAAGATATTCAATTGCTTTTTCAATAATACCAAACCAATGGATTTTATCATGATGAAAGGAAGGTTTTTTCAAATCTTTGCCAAATGGACTTCTTGAATTAAGTAAATCAAAAAGCTAATTTATTGTTCTTATAAAATCTAATGTGCCTTGAGCATCGTGAAAAGAGGGATGGCCAGATAGCATTAAAAATTCAATAGCATCTGCTATAGAACCACTAAGTGTTTGTGCAGCTTTTTTTACATTTATTTATGTTTCTGAAAATTAATATGGCTATTGCCAAGTTTATAAGCAAACTTTAAGCCAAACTCCCCTTGCAAATTTTGCAGAACTATAATGTGCTTCCACTTTACAAACCTATTTTGACAATCAATAAACACAGCAAGTTAACAAAGTATTTCGTGCAAGTTCTAGCATATAGCAAGGATCAGGAATAAAATATATTTTGTTATCATAATGTTCGATATTAAAATAAGTTTTAATATTTTCAACTTTATCAAATGAACAACCAAGACTTTTCATTGCACTAAAATTGACTCTTTGCTTAAGTTTGACTTTGGATGGAGAATCGACTTAATTATTTAAATTATCAATAGAATTTACATTAGTAAAAATATGATTGTTAGCAGAAGATTGTAAAGAAAGAGATTTCTGTTTTTTATTGTCTAGAATGTCTCAGTTACGTAAATAAAAAAATGTTTTATTTTGATGGCCTTTTTACAATCCATTTTCTCCGGAAAATTAAAGATAGATGGTACAACATTAGACTTTAAATAAGGCCTATTTGCATTTTCATAATTATAGTTTCTTTATGATACAATCATCTCTACCTTTAATTTAATATTTTCTATTTTTTTGCATCAAGATACAATTTTGTACAAATGTTGCATGAACTATTAACTGAATCAGTATTCAGGGGTATACAAACTCAGGGGTTTATTCTAGAATTATATTATAATTCTATTATTGCATAAATTATTTGAATAAAACATTCTAAAGTGTCACTTATGCTGGTAAAAAAAAACAGGTCTGAATTATAGTTATTTATATCAACTTTAACAAAAAATAAAAAGTAAATAATCATTTCTTGTAATTTGAAAGATAATTACTCAATAGAATTATCCTCAAACACTTGTTTAAAAAAAAAGTTATTAAATTTTTAATAAAGAAATATTCAAAACACCTCTTTGAAATATCTCATTAACTAAAGTTAATTATACTGTTTACTTGCTGTTATGTATTATGTTTATATGTTATAGTTTATATAAAGGCTGACTTTTTTATATTATTAAATTGTATGTTGCAGTTAAGTAATTATATAAATATGTCGTTGAGTTTATTTGGATAAAAGATTGATTACATCACATATTAAATTTAAAAAACTTATTTGCAGCAATGCTCTTTGTTTTCCATTTCTTGACATGGTATGTAATTATATCATTAGTCTTAAAGAGATTAACTGTTACGCAAATGAATTTGTCTAGTCTAAAAACTGATTTCATTGGATACTTCATTGGCAATTAAAATATATATTTCCACTAAATAGAAAAAGAAGGTTTGCTATAAAATTATTTAACATATAGGCTCAGTCAAGACCATCTAACAAGTGAGATATTATTTATCTGTGAGATCTGCAAGAATGTTTAACAACGATATCAATTGCCAACAGTTTACAGCCAAATTAAACAACTCTTGTTTGAATTAGGGTTTAATTTTTAAATGGAAACTACAGCATCAGACATAAAACTCACATTTCAAAAGTTATAGACAATACTTTTGCCCACTCCAGTACTAAAATATCTAACTAAAATTGAATTAACAAAAAAATATGATTTGTTAAAGAGAAAACCAACTAATAGTGACCACGAATATGCAGATATTCCAAATGCAGCATTCTATCTAAATACAAAAAAGCTTTGATCTCATATATTGCCAGTAGCTAAAATGGCATTAAAAAAAAATCCGTGTATATATATATATATATATATATATATATATATATATATATATATATATATATATATGCTTAGTGATTTTAGTAAAGTAAACCAAATAAAAAATAAAGTACATATAATTATATATATAAAAAATTCTAGAAGCAACCTCTGAGTTGTGTGTACTCACAAAGCTCAGCTAATAGTTCATGCAGCATTTGTAAATTTGTCATATTTATTTGAGAAACTAATTTATAATAGTTTATTTTAAAAAGATGTTCAGCTGCCTACCATGCAGTTGTGTTATTAACCTTCTAGCACACAGCATTGGGTAGTTATGAACTAAAAGGTACCGAAATTTGTACAAAAAATAATAAGAAACAATTAATTTATTGTAAAACGAAAATTAAAAGAAAGTAAATAAATGAAATATAAATAAAAAATGACTAAAATTATTTCAGTTTTTCACATTTAAAATAATTATTAGAAAGTTGTTTGGAAATTGTTAAATTGGATAACTTCTAGGGTCTATTTGTTTTTTATTTCTACTGATAGGTTATAACTAGTTATGAAATATTAGTGGAAGTTAAATAAATTGAAATTATTTAATTAAATTAACAAAAAACAAAAAAAAAGAAAGAAGGATTACACACACTTATTGTTTTAGTAAATTAAAAAGAGTATAATATTTATTGCAATATATATTCTTTGAGTATAATATTTAGTTGTAATATATATTGTGATATATGTATAAGTAATATATATTGCGATATTATAAGAGTGTAATACTTATTAGTAATATTGTTCGAGTAGATTATTAAGAGTATTGTTAAACAAAATATTATATATATTTTAGAAACTTACGTAAATATTTTGTTTCATTCTAAAACAATAATATAAAACCGAAAATTTAATTTTTGAGACTTGTATATTTATTTTTATATAAAAAAAATTATAAAAGTTCGTTACAATTATTTCTGAATTTGTAATCAATAAAATACGCCGCCATCTTGGCAGGCCAAAACTGACTTTTATTTTGAGAAGAACGAACCAAAACTCAGTTGTTATACCCCCAACGTTTAACTGTGCGTGCAAATACATGAAATATCAATTGCATAATAAAAAATAACTTCATCTAACTTAGAAAAGTTATTTTTTAACGCCTATATAGAAATTATTAAGTTATTAATTGCAACTTCAGGCTTTACAAATAGCCATTTTTGGCCTTTTCATTCAAACTACATTACTAAAAGCAAACTTATTTCATACAATAACTAACCTTTTAAGAGCTCCAATATAACTTTTGAAATACATAATTATGTTACTTATGATAATAACTGTGTTCCTGGATGTATTGTTATGGCTATTATAACCGTTACTCATGATATCACGTTTAATGATTTTTTACCATGGCGATACTTTTTACAGGCCTTCCTGTTGCGAATCCGTATTTTTGACAGAGGGCGGACAAAGTTATGGAAAATATAAAAAATGGCTAGAAAAGTTTGCGAACTAATCCATTATTTTTAGTTAGTTTACTAAATTTTAAAAGTACTGTATTAATGCAAAAAATGTCTATTGCAGTGTTTATTAAGAGTCATCAAATTTAAAAAAAAACATTTTAAAAAAATGAATAAAATAAAATATTTTTCAGAATAATGAGTTGTAATTATTTAAAATGTAAATCGAAAAAAATGAACAAACTTTAAAATAATGCAAAAAAAAAAAAAATACATCAAGTTAAAAGAAAAATATATCAAAATATACATCAATAATGTTATAAAAAAATGTACATAATAATTTTTTAATGTAATACAGATAACTTTAGACTTTCTGCACATTTTGTTTTTCTCAATTTCAAAAATAATGAAACAAAAAAATATCCACTGCACACAGCAATCGAGAGGTATATTCAATCCACCGCGGTCTATAGTTTTTGTATAGTCTCCATATAACTGAATATAAAATGCAGTATCATTAAACAAATCATTTTAACAAACATCATCTTTTCTTGTAGCATAACCTGCAACATAAAACAAAGCCATTTTTGTGCTCAATGAAATAGATGATTCTAGTTCAGATAATTGATTAAAGATGTCACAAGGTTCTTCACTTATAAAATAGCCACATTTTTGACAAGAATGCTCGATATCAATAGCATAATCTGTAACATCAACTTTTAATTGCAATAACAGTTTAGCTTTTTCAATGTGTAACTTTTCAACAACATTTTGAACTGTTATAAAGTATGTTCCACCTGAACCTTGCCTAAACTTACTGAATGCTTTTTCAATGTAATCTGTTGAAAACTCTCTTAACATAACATAATCAAAGTTGTTTTTTAGCAAATTTTTACACATCTAGGCGACTTCATAACATGTGTGCCAAGTTGAAGTACCTGTATCTTTAGTTAAAGATTTCTTCTATGACCTTGTTCACCACTCATTTTAAATGTCTTATCTCCAAAATCAAGTAAGTACTACAAACTTATGTCGAATTCTTCATAAATAATTCTCTTACGAGAATCAGAAAATTCCATATCATCATGAACTTCTTTTACACTTGCAATTTTCCAGAGTTCAGAAATTTTTTCTAAAAAACTAATGGTTTCATTTATATTGCAAGGGTGGATAACTTTTGAATAAGTTTTAAGAGCGATGTAATTGCATATTTCGGTTCACGGTTTTGTAGAATAAAGAAGCGTGCAAGCGAGTTTCCATGAGGTCGGGATATTATTATATTGAGAGACACGAAGCAAGAGCTTTACTTGTAGTGTGGTGTTATAAATAAATTACATATTGAGTTATTACAAAGAGTTGTTATTATATTCAATGGTGTTATTGTTGCTATTAGGTTATAACAAAGAGCAGCTATTGTTTCATCGCAAAATACTCTTAAACAACTTTCAATGGGTTTTTGATGTATAGCTACAAAATATAGTCTTGATAACTTAATTAGCTGATCTTTCTCAAATTTTAAGATACATTAAAGGTCACTCCACTTGGCAGTCAAATTTAGGTCTCTTCAAATTGTAATGTATATATTATAAGATGCGTTACTGTAAAAGAAAAACTTCAAATGTTGCCTTCACAAGCCAACAGCTTAGTGATGCAGAAAGTTCTGTTTTGGAAGAAAAAAAAATTGTTAGTGCAGCTGCTAAAGAATTCGACATCAAAAGAATGACATTAGCAAGATATATTTTAAAACTAAACTTTGGTGGTTACTCATCCATGGGTTATTCAAAACCTAGATTATTTTTTTCCCAAGAGCAAGAAAGCACCCTAAAAAAATATTTATTGCAAATGGCATCATCTAATTTACGGCTATACTCAACGATGTTTGATCACTTGCTTATGAGTGTGCTCCTCAATACAAAATCAAAATACCAGATTCTTGGACAGTAAATAAGATGGCTGGTAAAGAATGGATGAATAGTTTTTTTAAAATGAAATCCTCAAATATCTATAAGGAAACCTGAAGCAACTAGCCTTGGTAGGGCAACATCATTTTACGCTGCAAATGTAAAACTATTTTTTGATAAGCTAGGTGATGTTATGGATATATACAATTTTAGTGCTTCACAATTATTTCGTCAACGTTAATCTACAGTTGTAAAATCTAGTAAAATTGTGGCTGCAAAGGGCAAGAGAAATGTTGGTGCTATGACATCTGGGGAAAAAGGCACAAATGTCACAATGGTAACCGGTGTATCTGCCTCAGGAAAGTACCTCCTACAGTACCTCCAATGTTTGTGTTCCCTCGCAAAAAATACAAAGATTATTTTGTTAATAATGGTCCACCGGACTGTATTGGGGTAGGTAATGAAAGTGGCTGGGTTACAGATATTGAATTAAAAAATTTTATGCAGCATTTGATTAGGCATGTGAATATGAAATTCTGTTTTGGACAATCACTCTTCTTACTTTCATTTTAAAACACTAAACTTAGCAAAGGAGAAGGGAACAGTCATGTTGTCTTTCCCACCACACTGCAGCCTTAAGCTGCAGCCACTAAATGTATCAGTGTTTTGATCTTTTAAAAAGAACAGATCGTATAGAACCAATAAATCTTGTTTTTGAGCTGTCACACGTAGCTCATTCTGAAGTATGTTTAACATAATCTTCAGGTCAATCTGTCAAAATTAGTATTAATAAAGAGACAATGTTACTTTTTCCTGAAACTCCTAAAGAATGTTTTCCAGAAACTGTGCGACTTTACCCTAAAGCAGCACCAAAAAAAATACATTGGACAAGACGAAGAAAAAGGGAAGATACTCCAGAAAGAATTATATTAAAATTGAAGACTAACATAAAATGTTTAGTTATTATTTTATCATAATATTAACAAGTTTTAAAATGTTTTAAAAAAGTTGTCTTTAGTTTTAAGATTAAAAAGTTTTGTTTTTATTTTTATTTAGAACCAAAGTTATTAATTTTGATATTCATATCTTTAATAATTTGTTAAGATTGAAAGTATCTATTTAATTTATAAGGAAGTTTTGTTTTTGTTTTATAACAGTGTTAATAGTTGTCACTGAAATGCATTTATTTTTTTTATTACTCAACTTACCTTGCAGGTTGAGCAGCCTAATAAACTTTAGACAATATTTTCTAAACAAATCAAAAAAAAATTTTTTGTCTTTACCATTTTTTAGCAGATCAAATAATCTTCCTAATAGTGAAAAAAGTTTATTATTTGGATGTACCGTTCAAGAGATCTGTTAGATTTAGTAAAAATTGCCCAACTAGCCCAGCCCTACCCTACTTGCTCAAACAAAAAAAAAGCATCCAAATGACAGACAGGTATCATTTTGCATAAAAAAGGTGGTTCACCTTTTAAACATTTAACCATAATACCCAAAACACTATTTGCTAACAACTCTGGGCTATTTTCCGCTTTTCCAAAAAGATAACCACCATGATAAAGAAGAAGAGACTTTACATAAACTTCATCCACCAAAAGTATACAATTTCTATGTTTTTCCTCTAAATTTGAAAAAATGGTACTAATAAAGTCAATATCTGAAACATTTTTTGTCATTTATGTAATTTTTGTTAATGTTTTTACACTTGGCAATTTAAAATCTTTTCGTACCTGATTGTATAAGCGTCGAGACGTTGAAAAATAATAATAGGATCTGATTATAGTTTCTACATTATAAATTTTTTTACCTGCTTCTGATGCATTCATATATGTAATAGGCTCTTGTAATACTAACTTTTGATGATCAATTTTAATGTTGTTTAAAAAGCGAATTGTTTCTTCAACTCTTGACCAGCGATCAAGATATGCAATACGATTTTGTGATAGTGAAGAAATAAAACAACGAACACCAGCATAAAAACTTTCAAATTTAAAATTACTTGAGATATGAACAGCAAACATAGGTATACAGTTAACATAAAAGAAATTTGATTGGATGTGCAAAGCATCATTTACAATAAAAGTTGGTACAGGACAAATAAATTTACGATCATTAATATCTTCACATAAAAAAGTGATTGTTAACAAATCGTTTTTTAAATATTGCGACAAGTCAACACATATTTCAGTTCTGATAGAAGACAACACTTTAGTAGTGGACCTTGGTTTTAAAGGTTGAGTTGGTACAACACTAGCTGGAATGTTTGGAAAAATTGAAGGAAGTTCAATTGGTCTAACTTTCCCATTGACAATAGTTGTTAAAAAATTTTCTGGGAAATGTCTTTCACAGGCAACAGTATCTTGTTAATTTGGAAAATTACTTCTTGGAATTGAATTTATCCAACGATTTCTTTCTTCTTCATTGGAGGAAAGCCTAAAAACTCGTACTATATTTTTAAAGTTATAGTTTCCTCTACATTCAGAACCCAGCACTTTTTAACCATTTGTTGTAACAATCAATTACTCACAAATCGAACTTTAAAAAAACTAAAATAAATCTTTCCGTAAAATTGTCCGCCCCCAGTCAAAAATACGGGTTCGCGACGGGAAGGCCTGTTATAAGTATCGCCATGTTTTTTTACCCATATTAAAGTTAAAACCAACGCTAACGTTAAAAAACGATAAAGACCTCAAAGTTATCACAAGCCACAATGTTACAAGAATAAATAAAACCCAAAGCTAAATAAGAAAAGTATCTGGTTGCTTTCAAGAAAAAAAGTTGCTGTCAAAAAGAATCCTATTTAAAATCAGAAAGTTTAAACAGTAATATTGAATGTTTTTTATGTGGTTTGCAACAGATGATACGATAGGAAAAGTCTATACTATTATTTTCTTAAATATTTCATTGGTTTAGATGTGATAGTTAGAGGTTAATGGTAGATTAAGGGATGTTAGTTAGAGATTACTGAAGTGATGTTTTCTTCTTGTATATTTTCTTCACATTGAGGATTGGGTAATTTGTATATGTAGTGTGTCAATTGTATATGTGGTGTGTAGTTTATATATGTGGTGAGTAATTTGTATATGTGGTGTGTATTTTATATAGGTATGTATTTTCTTCAAGGTTTAATGTTTCTACAAGTTCAAATGATAAAGAAATTATATTTTTTACTTTAAAAAATTGCAATCAAAGGGTAATGGTTGGTTTTTAATTGTTCCGTATAGCCCAACTTACTTAAATGCGCTACTTAGAAGTTTTGTTATTTTGTTTGTTACAGTTTCTTTTTAGAAAGTATTTTGTGTCTTTTTTGATGTTAAGATTATATTATTATTATTATTATTATTATTATTATTATTATTATTATTATTATTATTATTATTATTATTATTATTTTGTACTGTATTGTTATGCCACATTAAAAATAATAAAAGTAAAAAATAATAAATTTAATCTTAAGTTTCAAAATTTTTCAATTTCAAAATCATTAACAACTATTAAAAGTTTTATTCCAAACAATATATTTTGTTCTTTTGATCAATTTGTAACGTTTCCATACACTCAGATAATTTAAAAAGCGATATTTTTTTTAGACTTTTGATCATTGCCGCTGATGATTGAATTGCTGCAGAGCATAATCGTATGTTTTCTTTTTGTTTTTGTTTATCTTGTAAACAGATTTGAAATTCTTTATCATGGCTTAAAACTTCTTTTGTTCCTTCTTCAACTTCAGCCATGCAATGCATAGTTTTCATAATTGCTGAGTCTAATTGAACCAAGTAAATAAATATCTTATTTAAATTAATAAGGTTCCTTAACTGTTGTAAACTCCATAATTCTTTGACTAAACAAATGACTGATTGAGAACAAGCTCCAAGAACATATGAACCTATCACTGCAGTAATGGGTGGGAATACTCTCTCACGGATAACCAATATTCCGAGTTCACTTAAGTATTCAAGTGAAACATCATTTTTAGTTCTAACTTGATCACTCATTATCTTTGCATCCACTGAGCATTTTTGACATAACTCAGTAATAGAACCTATAGCATTATTTTTTGTTAATTCTGAATTCAAAATAGTTAAATTTTTTTCCTTTGTGTATTCATCAGCAGATGATTTCGAAAAAGACAATAATTTATTTGCTCCACTTGATAATCTCTCTAAAGCAAGCCTGATATCCTTTTTATCAACTTCGTTTATTTCTGCGTTTTCTTTTTCACAAGGGTTTAGATTTAAAACTTCTTCAATAACATTTATCTGAAGAACAGCAGATTCGAGAACAGGAAGTATCATGCTTGCACTGTGCTTAATCTTCAAAACCGTTCGGAAAAAAAAATTCATAATATTTTTAAGCTCATTTGATATGTTGTTACATTTTCTTTCATTTTCTACTTCTTCAATCAAACCTTTAAGTAAAGTTGTTATTATTTCAGTAAAATTGGGAATTTCTTCAAGCTTACAAGCAAATTGAATTGAAGAAAAGTTTGTTGCAGTTGAAAGAAACTTTTGAAAATCTGATTGTACATTGTTACATATACTATCCTTCTTGTTGCATATATTATCATTCTTAGATTCAAGATTTTGATAAGTTTCTGCAGCTTTACTTGGGTTAAAGGTTTCCCAAGATTTTGTTTTCAAAAAAATGTTATCTATTTCATTTTTAATATGTTCCGCAATACCTTCATTTTGTACTTCTTTATTTTCTTGATCTGTTGAACCATTGGAACTAATATTCATTTTTCAAAATTTTTAATTTATTGCAAGAATCAAACTTTTAAAAGTTTTTTGAAACTATTTATTTAAATGATGAAAAATACTTTCAACTCGTACAATATCAAAATTGTTTATTTTAACTTATATTAAACAATGAATTCAATGACTGTTTTTTTTTAAAAAAAGTACATATCAAATTTCAAAAAAATAATATGCGTTTTCAATGAATGCATATATTTATTTCTACTCTATTTTTACATTTAATATTTCTAATTATAATATATTTAAAAAAAAAGATTTAAGCTCTTTACTTTTGACATATCTTTTGACAAATTTAAATATTGAAATGTTTATCTTAATTCATAAACTTCGTACACATACCTTCAAAACAAGACTAGATGAATGGCCTTTAGGGCCACGTGCAAAATTATTTAGGGCCCCCATTCCTAGAAAAATAACTTTTTTAATGCGTGCAGCATAAAGTGAAATTTCTTTTTTTTTTACAGAAAGTTTCTTCGTAATTCTCAATTACGAAGTATTTAACGATTATATTATGCAACATAATTATTTGAATTATTATTCATTCTAACAATCATTGAACATTCAGGAACGGATATCATTCTTAACTTTTACCATTTTTAAAAGTGGTCTCTCTGCAGTACAAATGGTATTAGGAACGTCAAGAAAAATCCGATATGCAATGTCAACTTTCATTGGAAAAACTGATTTTATTTTGTTCTTACGAATTGCTTTCAAACATTCTAGTGCAGATATATTTTTCTGATTTGTCATGAACTTTAATTCGAAAAAACATTTATTTTTTGTACAGTATTGTGTTGTTGTGAGTAAGAAAAGAAACAATAATTCTTCATAAACTTATAACAGCTATTGTACTGGACATCTTGTTCTATATTTTTACAGCTTTTACTAATTATTACTATTAGTTTTATTAATTTATTTTGTATTACAATATTATAACTGCTGTTATAGTATTACAAATAATCTGCCCTATACCATTTTTTAACACAGGTAACTAAATTATAGAAATTAAAAACCAATTATTGAAAGCAAATAAAACCAAAAAAATAATTTTTAGAACAAAAATTTATGCAAAATTTAACTTGTTTTCAAAACGATCTTGATGAAATTATGATATCGTTATCTTCAACACCAATATCAAATTCATATCATATTCGCCTTCTGTCATTAGACTCTTTTTGATTTGATGCACATTTTCACAATCCAATCAATATGGTGCAAACTTCAAACAGTCGAAATTTTGTGCATTTTGTCTTTTTATTTAAGAATATCATGTAGCTGCGTCTAAATAAAAATAACTTTAAAGTATGGTACATTTGTTCATTTTACAAATATTATTATACTTTATATTGTTCACGAGCGAATGTGAACATTATGAGATCAATAGTGGGAAAAAAAACAACCTATTACTGATCCGTGCCTAACTTATTTCATTACTGACCAAGATGTCAACCTATTTACATAAAGATACATTATACATTAACATCATACATTAGCGCATATTCACACACACATAACACAAACCTTTTAGGGAGTTATACATCGCTTAAGTCAAACATTCGTTTAGCAGAGCTATTTTCCTTGGTTCCTACTTAAACAATTAATTACAGATATCTTGACACTCCAGGTCAAGATATCTGTAATTAACTGTATTTATATATACATATATGTATATAATTATACACACAAAAAAACAACATGTATATTTATATATAGGGGAGAGGGAGGTACCTTGAAAACTTTTTACTCTTTTTATTATAAATCCAAAAAAAATTATTTTAATAACTTTTTTCAATCTAAACAGTTAAACTAATCATTAAGAAAAAAAATTGCTTTATTTGTATAAATTGTATAATTAAAGTTAAGTCAGTATTCTCGTTCTAGCAATGTGCGCGAAAATGTTCAAATCTGCCCTAACTTGGGACAGCTTTAAATTTGCATGGGGCAGATTTGAATTTTTTCTGGCAAATGGAAAAAACTAGTGACTAGTTTACTTTTTTTTAAATAGAGCATTGATTTATTATTAAACTTCATTAAGTTTAGGTTTCAAAAAGCAAGAATCAAATATATTTTCTATACTATCTAATCTTATAATCACTCTAAAGAGTTGGTCAAACAAAAGTTATATTTTATTGGGAAACTTTCAAATATTAGGAGAATTTAAGTTTCATTAGAAATTGTGTCCACCCTGTAGTAACATTTAAAAAGGGTTATGTAAAAATTTTACAGCAGCCACTGATCTAACCATCTAAAACAAAGTATCAAATATTCTAATAAATAACATCAAATATTTTTAAAAAAATCTTTACAAGCAACAAAATCAGAACTTTAAGATATAAACTGTGGAAAAAAAATGTAAAAGCTAAGATCAACATAAATTAAAGTTAAGAAAAAACATTAAAAAACTAATTAAGAAAAAAAAATATATATATATATATAACATTAAATTTTAAAAGCATCGTTACAAGCAACAAAATATGAACTTTCAGAAATCAAAATAGTTTAAAGTTACGATAACTCAACATAGATTATAGTATTTTTCGTTTTATTTTTGCTTTTGAGGATTTAGAATCAATTTTGGATGTTTTTTGTTTTGAAATTCCTAATGAAGTTTAAAGTTTTGTCTTGCGTAAAAGATAAGATTTTTTTATTTCTTCTCTTTCTGGGGTGTCAGTAAGAATCTTAGATTTTCCACTTTATCTGCTTTTATTAGTTTTTTTACGAGGTAGAGCTTTTGGATATGGTCTTACAGATTCAGGTGTTATTGTGTGCTGTGATTGCAAGGCATTACTTATACTTGTTTGCTCATAATTCTTATAATCCACTTTAAAATCTTCTTTTTGCATAACTGTGCCTTCAGGTTTATTTAGAATTTGATGTGAATTATCAGAAGTAGCTTTACTTAATGTTTCTGTCAAAGGGCGATTAGTCACTTCAGCCTTTTGAAAGTTGTCATTGCAGAAAGCAAGGTGTGAAAAAGGATATATTCCAGGTGTAGAAAAACCTGCAACAATATTCCTGGCAATATATGTTGTATTATATGCTACTGTCACTATGCTATCTAAATCGTGTATTGTTATTGTTTTCCCTGGATTGCGCACAAGCCAGTCGTTCTGAGAAATAGACAGCTTTTGCTTGAAAAGACCATTAACAGCCATATCCAAAGGTTGATTCTGTGAGTGCAGTGAGGAGGAAATGTTAAAACCACTATTTCGTTTTCAAAACAGTAATTAATGGCATCTACCGTACAATGGCTTTCATGATTATCAATTAAGAGTAAAACAGGATCCTCTTTCAAACATCTGACTAGTTTTTTTATATGTTTTAGAACCTTTAAAAACAGTGGCTCTCTCATCCAGCCACTTTTTTGGACTGTTTGCATGACCAATACAACCAGAAGGTCCTCCTTTTAACATGGTGTCATGAAACCGTGCTCTTGGAAATATGAAGACAGGTGGAATGAAATTTCCTATGGCATTTCCTATACCACACATAGTAATTAGTTGTCCACGTTCAGCAGATAGACACTGTCCAACTTGTTTTGTTTCACGTGATGCTATAATATGGGGTGCTTGTCCTACTGTCATTATGTTGATTTCATCGATATTATAAATTCTATCAGGAGTGAAATTATTTTTTTTTTTTATACTTTTTCATAGTTATCAAAAAAATAATTTATTGTTTGCTCATTAAAACTTGTTGAGCGAAACAAACTCGTATTTTCAGGTTTTCAAAGTGAAAGTTCTTGGTGGCGTTTTATGAAGTCTTTCAACCACTCTATACCAGCTTTTTTATTTTCCATCCATTTACTTGGACATTTGCAAAGTTTCATTGCATAATGAAATGCTAATTCCTGTGCTTGTTTATATGCCAACCCATAGTTCATTTTAGAGCTTTTTATTAGATAGTATTTCAACAATATTTACTCATCTTCATTAAATACTTGTGCGACAGTATATTTACTTTTCAAACCTAACTTGGTATTGGATAATGAATTTTGAATGGTACAATATTGACATATCCAAGACAATTATCTATGATGGCAGAGTAATAAAATTTATTTTAAAAAGTCATAATTTACATTCTTTGTTAATTTCATAATGTTTATATAATGACAAAATGTTTATATAATGTCTTATATAACCTTAATGTGTTTTATTTATTTATTTTCATTTAAACTCCATTATAGTTAAGCAGCTTGACATTAACAATGCATTAAAAAAAATGTTTTGTTCTATAGATTTTCATTGACTGGTTCCTCTCTCTGGATAAGTATTATATACACATGACAAAACAAAGTAAATACATTTCAAAATCACTTTATTGTATACTTTAGCTCCTATATTATCAAAGCCCACAGGAACTAGTCTATTTTTCGCTTTTTTAACTAAAACTTTAAAATTAGGTTCTGTTCTACTGTGCAAGCCATCTTTATCTATTTCAATAATGCAGCAAAATATTAAAAAAAAAAACGATAAAACAAAAATATAAACTGGATTGCAGGTATTAACAAATGTTAATACATGCAATCCAGTTTAAATATGTTTTTTTCTTTACCTGATGTTATTATACCAATCGCTAACAACAAGAATATAATAAATTCTTTACATAAGATTTGATAAAGATTAAATGGTATTTATTATAAAAACCATTTATTATAAATACCATTTAATATAAATATCATTTATTATAAATACGTATTTATTCTATTCTTTTTTTTAGGAATTGATATAATAATTTGCAGTAAAAAGTTAGTTTGTATTATAAGTTTGCAGTAAAAAATTTGGAAATAGAAATGCATAGGCAAAAAATTGAACTCTTAATTCGATATTGGCAAACTGAAAAACGGTCCTATAAGTCAATTTTAAAACGGTGGTACGACTGCAAACTTTTTGTTAGGGTTGAATTACAACATATATCGATACAGGAAAGTGCGAAAAAACAAAAAACACATCAAAAGGATTAAAAACGAAATGTTAACGAAATCCAATGGGAGCGACAAAACGCCAAACCGAATTTAGAAAGCATCAAAGAAAAATGAGATGCTCTTTACTTTCTCCAGTTTCCAGGAGCGTTTATTTCCACGAAAAAAAAACTAATAGAAGAAGGAAAAAAATCTTTAAAATATTTGTATAATTTGGAAAAAGTTCAACAGCGGAACAAGTCAGTTACCGAAATTCGCAAGAATGACGGCACATTGACGAGTGAACCTGGTGAAATACTTAACTCCCTCATTTCATATTATAAAAACATTTATATAAAACCAAAACGAATTTATGAAAAGACAGCCAAAATTATGTCTTTTAACTTATCACTAAACGTTTAAGTGATGTGTGACAAGACTATAGTCTCGTCACACATCATTTAATTTTAAATAACCGCCTAACCGGCGCTGAGCTAAAAGAAGCCCATTTTAAATTTGAAAACGGAAAATCTCCGAACTATGACAGACATCCAGCTGAATTTTACAAAATTTTTTGGCGCGTTTTAAAAGAAGACTTTGAAGAACTTGTTAACGAAATACTTTTCGTTAAAAAAATAACAGCTACTCTATGAAAAAATCAATAATTTCACTGATTCCCAAACAAGGAGATCTTACTGTATGTAAAAATTGGAGGTCCGTATCCTTAATCGGTGCTGATTCCAAAATAATCACAAAAGCGCTGGCCCTAAGACTTGCAAAAGTAATGGAGAAAATTATAGAACCAAACCAAACTTGCTGAATTCCAGGTAGAACAATTTTTTCAAATTTACATTTAGTCCGTGATCTAACAGATTACGCAGAATTTAAAAATCTGCCGAGTTTCATTTTGTCAATAGATCAAGAAAAGGCGTTTGACAAAGTCGATCGTGCGTTTCTGCTGCAGATTCTCCGAAAATTTAATCTCGGAGAAAATTTTGTATCGTTTGTTAACACCTTATATTCAGATATTTTGGCTTCTGTTCTGAATTGCGGTTTCCTGTCAGCCTCTTTCCCTACTAAAAAGGGAGTTAGAAATAGCAACTCCTCTCTCTTTTGTTGTATGTTTTTGTCGCCGAAGCTCCTGCTTTGGTGATTAGACCCTAACCCCTGACGGTGATTAGAGCAGACAGCAGAATTGAGGGATTCCCGCTACCAGAAACACCGAAACCTCTTAAATTACAGCAGTACGCAGACAATTCGAACATTTTTGCCAGGGACGTAACGTTTTCTTGGACTCTTCGCCATCTTCTTTTCGGGTTGAATGAAGTAGTATCCACTGCATCTGCGGCGAACTTACCACCTAATTGTCCAAATAAAAAATGATTTGGCGTAAGTGGTGTGCAGTCTTTAGGATCACTCGATTGATAAGTCAATGGTCCGGAATTTATAAGTCCTTCTGCACCAGCAAACGCTATAATAAGTTCTTCGTCAGTAATATCCGCATTTCCCTGTTGGGAATAAATTGCTTGTTTTGCGGCTTTTATCATGATCTTATGAACTCCTCCGAAATGAGGGGCTGCAGATGGATTAAAATGTCATTTTATACCAACATGGCTTGTTGCCTCGTTTATTCTTTTCTAATCGCCATCAGTAAAACTTCGCAGCTCTTTGTTTGCTAATACAAAGTTGCCTCCATTGTCAGATATTATTTCTTTTGGCGTTCCTCTTCGCTTGCTCATCCTAAAAAATGCATTTAGAAATAATTCGGCGTCCAACAGAAACGCTACTTCCAGGTGAACTGCTCGTGTCAGGGTTAGGGTTTTTTCCTTCTTCCTTGAATGGTTATGAACGGACCACCATAATCAACAGCACACCTTTCGTTTAGTTGGTAATGGTGCCATAATCTGCGTTGCTAACTTTGCTTTTCTTCGCTTGCATTCTGCACACTCTGCTTCCCATTTTTTTATCTCTTCTCATCCAGATACTACCCAATACTTTGTAGACAACTCCGTCAAAATATGATTTACATTACATATATGCTGTCTTGCTTCGTGACAATCTTTTACGATCAACTTGGTTATGTGGTTATATCTTGGCAAAATAATTGGGTATCTTGTATCGAATGAGAGAGACTCAGCATTTTTTAATCGACTGTTGCATCTTAACATTTTAATTTCATCTATTCGTGGCGATAATTTTAATAAGCAACTAGTTTTTGAAATTCCTTTATTATTTATTAATTGATTGTACTCTTCCGCAAATGTTTTCTTTTGAGCATTTATAATTAGTTCTGTTTCTGCATCGTTAATTTCTTCAGTTGAGATTGTTCCTGATGATAAACATTTTTTTAAACAGTTATGTTGGAACCTTTGTACTCAGGCTAAAACTTGTGTTAACCTTCTCCAACTATTTAGCGGGTTGGTTCCAATCGCCAGTCATCGGTATTTTCTTCGGATTTAATAGCCATCATAGTATAAGTGTTTTTTACTTCTAGAATTAATTTGTCTTTGATTTCTTTAAATTCCTTTGTTGGCCATTGGGATTCCTCTTGTTGGATGAAATCAGGTCCAGTCCGCCACAAGTAACTTTTTTGAAAGTCGTTTATATTTACTCCTCTAGATGACAAATCCGCATGGTTTTTCCCTGTCGGTAAGTAACGCCATTGTTTCGGATTTGAATGAGATTGGATTTCTCTAACTCAGTTTGCAACGGAGGTCTTAAATCTTCTACTTGGATTTTTAATCCAGGATAACGTATTCAAGCTGTCCGACCAGAATATAACATTCTCCATTTTTATTGTGCAAGGCAAAGCTTCTATGACGGAGAGCGCAAGCTTCAATCCTAATACTGCACTCATTAACCCCAATCTGGGAATGCTAACTGAATTTAATGGAGCAACATGGGTTTTTGACGAAACAAAAGAACTTGACGTTCCACCAAATTCATAACCATGAACTAAATAATATACTATTCCAAAAGCAGTTTGTGAAGCGTCGACTAATACGTGAAGAATTGAATAAATGATTTTATTATTGTTTTTGATACGTAAACAGCGAGGTATTTTACATTGGTGTATACTTGTCAGTTCGTTAAACCAGATATCCAGTTTTTGTTTTATTTTGTCTGGTAGCGTTTCATCCCAATATTCTCCTGACGTCCATAGTTCTTGAAATAATATTTTTGCTAGAATAACGAAAGAAGACAAGAATCCAAGTGGATCGAAGAGTTTTGAAATATATTTTAAGAGCAGTCGTTTACTCGTAAATGGTTCTGATGGTAGAGTGTAACTAAATGTAAACATATCTTCGGCTGCTTCCCAAGATACACCCAGTGTTTTCACTGTATGTAAGTTCTCAATGTTTATGTTTATTTTTGCTGCTCTAGCTTCAATAGGAATGCATTCCATCACTGTTTTTGAATTAGAAATCTATTTTCTTGCGGTCATTGCCGCCTTTTTCCACAGTTGTGTAAGTTGATTATATAGTTCAATTGCTTTTTCTTCGGTTTCAACTGAATCCATACTGTCATCCATGTATGTAGACTTATCAACCGTCTCCACAGCCAGTGGAAACTATTTTTTATATTTCTCTGCATGTTTTTGTATCACAAACTGTGCTTGAAAAGGGCTGGAGTTGACACCAAATACAACTCTTGTAAATTTAAATAACCCAGGGTTTTTATTTTCTTCTAGATCCCGCCAAAGAAATCTGTGATATCTTCGATCTTTCGGATTCAGCTCAATTTGCAAGTACATTTCTGTGATATTACCCAGCAAAGCGACTGCGTTTCTTCGGAACCGCAACAGAACGACACAGAGATCTCGTTGCAGTTTTGGTCCATGATAGATGATGTCATTCAACGAAACACCTTGGCATTTTGCAGCAGTGTCGAAAACAATTCTGAGTTTTGTAGTTTCCTTTTCAAACTTTACAACACTGAAGTGTGGGAGAATCCATTGATTTTTGTAATCATTGTTACTTACTTTTTTGATATAACCTTTTGTTAGCTAGTTTCGTATTGTTTCTTTGTAAATTTCCATCACCTCCGGTGTTCTTTTAAGCCGTTTTTTTGTACTTATTAACCGATTTGCTGCCATTTCATAGTTGTTTGGCAACAATCTTCTTTCCAAGGAATGCCAATTTGATATTGCCCATCCACATAATTTGTCGAATTTTCCGCTTAGTCTAGGGCCTTTTTGTCTTCAACACTTCCAGCTTGCGTTTCTGATGTTGGATAAACATTTTCGATTTCCAAAAATGTTTTTAGTGTCTCATTAATTTTTTCAACTTCGGAAATATTTTTAGTGTTCGTCCTGGTGTGGCAAGTATAATGATTTTGAGTACGTTCAAGCGCCCCAACACATGTCCATCCCAGTGGCGTAAGTCGTGCTATTGGATCTCCAGTGCGTCCTTTAACTTCTGTTTTCGATGAGTGAAGCTCAGCATTATCCAATCCAATAAGAATATCTACAATCGGTCGCTGTCCCAATCTGCAAAATGGTATAGTTTTTAGGTGACTCCAATGGTTTTTATATTTATTCCAATCCACCAATTGCATGTTACTCGTAAATGTATCAACTGTTAATGCATTTATCTTCTTTTTCAATTTACCATCATTGCTTTCCAACTGAAATTCAACCGGCATTGTTTGGAATGTGTCTACTCTACCATTGAGTACATTAATCTTAATTTCTTTCATTACTCCTTGTAATCCAAGTTCTGCAGCTACATTACTGTTTATATAGGTTTGGGTACTAGCATCATCCAATAGAGCGTTAACTTTTATCGACAGCTTTCCATTTGTTAAAATGACAGATAAAGTTGTTATAGCCACTTCTTGACTATGATTTTTACTGGAAAACTTGGTAAGAAGAGTTGTTTCTTCCCTTTTTTTTCTCGTTTGTTTCTTTAAATGCAATAGTCTGTTATGAACTTCCTGACAAACATCGGTTCCACATTTTCTTGGTTTCTCGCATTTGTTTCCAACATGATCATTACCCAAACAACAATAACATAGATGATGAAACTTTGCTTGTTCCCATCTTTTACTTACTGCCATGAATTTGAACTTTTCACATTCCCAAACTGCATATTTGCCATTTGCAAACTTTGCACAATTTTATTATATCTTCTTTGATCTTTTCTCCAAAGTATGTTCTTTGTTTTTCTTTAAAGATTTTAAAGGGTTTTCCTTGATTATACTTTGTATCTTCCAAACCACAAAAGGTTTCCTGGGCAACTGTATAAAACTCAGCTTCTTGAATAACCCATTCTTATATTCCTGTGTAGCTGGAGCCCTATCAATGCATGCTTTGAATGCTGCCTTCCAACTTTCGTATTGCATTTTATCTCCAGAAAAAACAGGAATCGACACTCTAGATATATGCCTCCATAAGTCTTGTCCAATTTCACTTTTCGTACTTAAGTCGTTATTTTTCGGTTGAAAGTCAATACTTTTTTTACAGTACTCCGTTATTTTAGATGGTTCACCTCGCAAACCAGTTACAACAGGGCGTGTTTGATAGTCCTTTTTTTACATAAACAGTTTCAGTATGTCGTTTAACTTGAGCATTCAATTGATCATTTTTCAACTCATCCCATTCCATTTGCCGATTTTGCTTCCAATGTTTTACATATCCATCATCCATCACTCTATTATCCATTAATCCACATCCATGTTTTTCATAACCAACTTTATCGATGCTAGTTTTATTTTTCATTTTTTGACCAATTCTTTCAGTTGACGTTTACGTTCGCCACCATCCCCTATTGTGACATTGCTTTAAGCGTCATCTTTTCGAGAATAAAGATATTCGTGCATCATTTCGTCTGCTTCCATGTAGGCAGACTCTATTACTTCAATTTCTTATGTGGCCTTGGTCGCCATTTCGAATTCTTTATTTTTCCGATATTCAACTGGAAGGTCATTGATTGCCTTTTTTGCAGCCGATTGTGCCACATCGAGCTTTTCTCAACATTCACGAATATCGTTTCTGCTCGGAAGGTCGGAGTAAAGTAATTCCGTTAGCGTTCTTCTCGTAAACGTTGCTTTTGTCTTCGCTTTAGCTCGTTTTAGCTGATCCATCCGAATATGATGAACTCCTTCCAACTCACTTTCACTCTCAATATCGCTCATTGTTGTGTTTGATTGTTAAATAACTACCCTCTGCTACCAAAATGTTCGTGTGAAAGCGCGTAGGACTTATTAAACCCAATAATAAAACGTGACTCATATTAGCATTATATATTTCGGTTTTTACGTCAATCTCTAACTAAAATAAAACGCCTTTTTTATAAGTTTGTACACGATTATTTATACCATATATTATTTTCCCAAGATAGATATTATAGGTATTTTCTAACTTATAATGATTTATATACAAAATTCGCTAATTGCCTCATTAGCGAAGGAAATCTCTAATGTCAATATATGACGCTTAGAGACGTTTATAATACAACTATATTATTTACATTAAACTATCATTTACACTAATCATGTCGTGAACAAGCAAAGCCTTGCACTTTGCCTCAAACTTCACTTATAAAGTTTACGAACCAAAACCAAAGCTGGAACTTTTTGAAACAGAACAATTTTCCAAAACATTGGGATAACAAAATGTCCCAGTACTACACAACAACAATTGAAACATTAGACAAAAACGGGTCTCTTTTTAACATCCCCCTATAATCAACAAAAAAATTTTATTAAGAAGTGGCAAAAAACAAAAAGAGCATTGTGCCAGCAGAACTTAACTGGAACGGTTCAACAAAATCAACAATGCCGTTGACCCAAATTTGGAAAAAAAACATCACCTCCCACGCATGCGGACCGACACAAATTACCTCTTTCGATTTCTACAAAACAGTCAACCTTCTGCGGCCTTGCTAGCCATAAACACAAGGCAACAGATTGTAAAAAACAACCAATGCAAAACTTGCGGTAAAATCGAAGACAACATCCACATTTTTGCCTACTGTCCTCTTTCTGTTGAAATATAAGATCAAAATTATATATATATGATATCAAAAACTTCTCATACTACCATATCAAATAATTATCTCAATATGATATCATATAGATGTCATAATCATAGATAAATAAATTAAAGTATAGTTGTGATATCATTATGAGATCAAATTGATATTACGACTTGATATCAAACCATGAGAAACTTTTTATATCTAAATTACATCACATTGATATCAATTTTTGACGAAACATTACAAACTCGAGTTTGAGGTGTTCATTTTGATATCATATTGATCTCATAAATATATCATGCTATGATATCATAGATCTCACAGTATAAGATCAATATGATATAATTATGATATCAAATGGCTGACTGGGTAGTCTTTCTTTTCAAAATACTCTAATCTAATATTAAACATTATCTTATAATATATATAAACTTTTTTTACCTTACCAAGTTTTTGACACCTCTCTGCACAACGTCTAAAAATTTAAAAAATTAAAAATACAAATATATATATAACCAAAAAACACAAAAAAATATAAAACTTAAAAAGCGTAGAATAATATAAAGTTTAAAAACACAAAAACAAAATGTATAAAAATAAAAATATAAATAAAATGTAAATAAATAAAAACACTTGTCAACTAACTATATTATATATGCAAAAAAACATCTGTAAAACTTGATTGTATTTGTAACCAGAGAAAGTATATATTTATAAAATTGTAAATAATATATTGTTTTATAAAAGAAAAAAAAAATTAAAATATAACACAACAGTTGGTTGGTAAAAGTTTAAACTAAAATGTGATAAAACTACAGGTACTATAACATATTATCGCTTATCGCTTATAATTAATACTTAACGTTACTGCTGCTGCTCACCATTCGTGCGTGTTCTTAAATGGAGTTTTATGAGCATGCTTGGTCTTTTAAATATTCATATTTTTGTTTATTTCTATTTTTGACTACGAGATAAGGTACTCTTGAATCTTAATAATCTGTTAATACCTGTTTAATCAGTAATAAGATCAAAAACTTTGCTTCATCAACTTAATAATAAAATGAATATATTTTAATTTTTAAATTAAAAGACGATGATGACTCTAAAAGACGATGCTCTTATCAAGAGGTCAAACTCTTGATAAATTTAGTGTTAAAAAAAAATTTGTTAGACAAGTTAAAAAAAAAATCTGTTTGCTTTTATATAAAAAAATAGATCGTTTGTTTTTCCAAGTTGTTAAACATTTATTATACGAGATATTTCATTAAACAAATATTACAAAAATAAGATTGTTTTTGTAAAGTTTCTAAATTATATATTTTTCTTGATTTATATATTTTTACTATATCTTTACAAATATTACAAAAATAAGATTGTTTTTGGAAAGTTTCTAAAATTATATATTTTTTTTGATTTATATATTTTCACTATATTATTTATATATATTTATGTGTTATTTATGTTTATGTGTTAGGTTATATGGGTTTATATTTTGTAAGTGTGTAAAAATCATTTATGTGTTTGTAAATATCTTTTCAAATTGTTGTGACTTGGCTTAGTTTGCAGCAAGAGTGTTGATTTTTGGGAGAAAGATTGTTGTCCATGCCAGTTAAGTAGTGTACTGTTATGATGAAATACATACATTAAATATGTTTGTTATTAGTGTAGTCATAAAAACTGTTAAAAAAAAATTGTTGAAAGAACTTGTTTATAAGAAATGTTTAAAGATATATAGTTTTTTAATATCTATAATTTTTTTAATATTTATATTTTTAAGTAACTTTTATAGAACAGATTTATCCTTCATAAAATAATTTTTTTACTGTTACTTTAACAAGTTTCAATATTTCCAAGTTTCTTCACTTGAAGCAAATATATGATTGTTTATAGAGGTTTTTTTTTATTAGTTTTGTATTTACTTATTTATTGCATTATTAATTATTCTATTCTTTTTTGTTAACAGTTTATCCTTTTGACGATAAATAAATTTTGTTAATAAACAGACAATATTAAGCTCCTCCCCATTAAAACAATTAAGAAATTTGATTTCCTTTATTGAATATGTTCAAATTATATTTTTTTATAAATATAAATGTATGCAACATTTTGAAGCATAAGTTTTACTAAATTTCATTAAATTTTTATAATTTTTTGCATCAAGAATGTTTTTATGTTATTATTTTAATGTTTTATGTACGTGTGTGTGTATATATATATATATATATATATATATATATATATATATATATATATATATATATATATATATATATATATATATATATATATATATATATATATATGTATATATATACACACATAGTGTATATACAAATATATATACACTATGTATGTATATATATATATATATATATATATATATATATATATATATATATATATACACACACACACATAGAAATATGTTTTATTTACACATTGCTTAATTATTTTAAAACATCTATTTTAAATATGACAAATGGTAGAGTAAAATATTATATTATGCTGTTTTATTTGCTTACACTGTATTTTAGATGAGTTCAAGAATGAAAACTTAAAGTTCAATCTAAAAATAAAAGTTAATTTTTTATTATTTTAAGCATCATTTTTACACACGCTTCTTTGATTTTTAATATTGTCTGATAATTTTATAAGTGAAATTATTAGACTTACTCGAAAAAAAAAGAAACCAGGTTAGGCGAGCTGAGATAAATTGTTGTCAAAATTGAAGAGATGACACTAGGCAAGCTGAGATAAATTGTAATCAAAATAAAAGAAAGCAAGCTAGGCGAAAACTTAATAGTTATAACAAGCATCGCATAGCAAATTTAGTTATTTTATTTTTTTAGTTTTACTTAGGTGCTCTACCAATTATCATATGTTTACTTTGTCTACTGTTAAAATATGGTTTTAACTTAGTAAACTTTATTTATTTAAAATTTGTTAAGATGATCATTAGCTAATAGTTTTAAAGGAAATTAGTTGTCTCAATCAAGGTAAGAATAGTTTTATTTTCTGGTCAAATTGCGAAATTTGTTTGCACTGATAGCTATTATGTTTTTGATATTTTGTGTAATAGCTGATTGTTTTTGCAATAAATGTTTTTTCTTACAGATTTTGACTATTTTTACCAATGCTCTAGAAAAGGCATCAGCAACAGGTAAATGGAAACTTTACTTTTCTTTAAAATTAACAGGCTAAGAGTCCTAATAACAGAGATCTTTTACCGAATTTTTCTCAACTTTTAGTTTTCCTGGATATCCAAAATGTTTTATATACATTTACAAGTTTAGGAATACATTTTTGTAATATATTTGTTTATTAAGCTTTTACATTCATTATTTATCCTAAAAAGTTTTTAAATTTGAAAAGTCAGCTGAAAGCAAAATAAAGAGGTAAATATAATCCGGATATTTAACCCAAACAATTTTCCACATTTTCATAAAATAACCTGGATGATCTATGGAATAAGTTTACAGAAGTTGTAAAGTATTGAAAGTTAATCGTTTACTCAAAACAAAGATTTTTATATTTTGGTCTTTTTAAAAATTATTGAAATAAAATAAAATTATTTAAATGGTAGGTGTGGAATAGACCTGATAAGGTGGTAATCTTAGTGGTAGAGATGGTAACCCTAGAAATAATTAATTTTTTGAGTTCGAGCTATTTATTGATATTTTGTAAAAAATATCAATAAATAGCTCTACCGCTATGAAATTTTGCAGAAATGTTTGTTATATAATATTTTCATTTGCCATAGAATTTTTTGATTTGCCTTGATAACTCCAAAGTTATGCAAAATGTTTCAGAGTTTATTTATGTAGTCACTTAAATAAGTACTAAAATTCATATAAACTGGAAATTTTCTCATTATATAACAAAATCCTATGAGAAATAATTTATCAATGTCTTATAAAAATGCCCTGAAAATTTCAGTTCATAAATCCATACCATTTTTAGAAAACCACGTTCTGAAATGTGGAGTGTCTCGAAAATTATTAAACCTGGGAAACGAGACTTTTAATAAAGTATTTCAAAAATAATGCTTAAAAACCACCAGGTATATATGAAGTTTGTTTTTCATTTGAAACCTCAACATCCACTATGCCTTTTTTAACTTTTCTTAGTTTTTTACGCTGTTTTATAACCATATTAGAAGACTTGAGCTTCATATATTTAACACGCTTATTATCAGCTTCCATTAGTTTCTTAGAAGTTATTTGTCCTTTAATTCCAAAACTTTCTAAAACAGATTTTACTCCTTCCCCACCATCATTAAAATGAAGAACTGCAGAATTTATTGCCAATTCAAACGTTCTTCTGGATAAGAATACATTTTTAGGACAGCGAGTCCATATTATTGCGTTAAATGCTTCATTTGCATTTTGTGTTTGTCCGTGGAGGCATTTGGTTAACAGTTTATCATCAGACAAATCTTGAAAAATTGGTTTCAGCTTTAAATAGATCCATATTGGTAAATTAATTTTATCTTTATGAAACTTAGTACCATTTAGTTGATCAAGTTGCCACTTACAACAAGAATTTTAATCTCTGGGACACATAGCATGGCGACACGCAGAATCTTTACGTGCGGTGCATGGTAGAGAATGGCTCCTATAGCTTTCTTCATTGCGAATACATTATCAGAATTTCTCCGAATAGCAAGACCGTAGTAGTTTTGCATGGAATTAATAATAGTATGTGTAAGTTTCATCCCATGAATTGGAGTTTTTTTTCCCTTTAAAGTTTTTCACTAAATTTCAAACTCTAGTACCAAGTCGCTTTTGTTCATGCCCAATACACTCTAATTCCTCAATGTTAACTCTGTTCTCTTTGTAAGGATTAGGTTCAACAACTTCTTTAAAAGAAGAGGTATCTCCATCTACTAAATATTAGGAATAAATTATATTGTTCTTTTGGATAGAACGTGCAAAAATTTGAATAGCACCGGCAGCTTCCATTGCACCAGAAGATTTAGTATAGTTTATATGACAATTATGATTTACTTTTCATCTATCATGTTCAGGTGTACCTTCCTTGGATCTCCACATTGTACAACCTTTACAGTGTTTTGAGAAAACCTGATAATCTAAAACTTTATGACCAACAACAGCTGTAACTACACCATTTAATGATGCATGACCTCTCTTCTGCCAAGAACCATCTATTGTAACGCGTTTGCAGACTGGCTGACTATTTGCTTGAGAAAATGCACTAGCAGCTCTTTTCATTGATACTTCAGCTGACTTAGCATATGCATTTGAAACACAGTTGTTATTTAAGTTGTCAAAAGCTGATTCACCAATACCATACATGTTAAAACAGTTAGTAAACATTTTCAATGCTGCCTTTACCCGACCAATCTCACGAAAACTAATGACTGCTCGAACATTTGACTCATACAACTTGTGACCACGTTTAGTTTTTCGATTACAATCGTGGCACTCTTTACTTGTGAAACAGGAGTTAATCCAACCACAGCTCATACATTTCAACTCTAATAAATGAGCAAATCCCATTCTTTTTTTAAGGTTATCAATAAATTCTATCGGTTGTTTGTTATCACATTTAGGACAGTACAGAATTGGTAGAATTAACTTTTTCATTTGCTCAATATCCATAAACATAAAATATTTACTATCATCATTATTAATAGATTTAGTAACAAAACCTGTATTTTTAAGTTTTCTCGAGCTTGCACATTTAGTTTCTAAATCTACTTTAGTTTTGTTGTTGTTAAAGCTTTTTTCTTTGGTTTTAACCATGTGGCGATTCTTTGGTGGTATTTTTTTCTTTTTTCTTTGCAAATTTTGTTTTGTTAAAATAATTTTTACTGACTAAAATCTAAATAATAAAAAATTCAAATAACAGACTTAAAAACAAACAAAAAATTTTGCCTTCGAAAAGCAGTTCATATCAGCAGACACACGTCATGCTTATACTTTTAACTTAAAAAAGTGTTTTAGTTTTTGAAGTATAGCTAATAGTCACTTATAGCTTCAAAGTATAGCCATAAAAATGTTTCAGAAATAGTATTCTGATGCATTTTTCAGGGCATTTACATGTTGCTAGGGCGTTGCTAGGGAAAAGTAACAGCAACCAATTCACAATTATATCAATATATTGACAATTATATTAAAAAAACTTATTCATGTTATACATTTTTGAAAAGGTATTAAAATTATTCATTAAATATAATATTTTCTTTGAAAATTTCATCAAAAATCAACATTCATTTCCACCTTATCATGACCAGTAATATACTTATATTCAGTAATAATTATACAGGTCATAGTATGTTGAAACTTTTATACTAATGGTATTTAATTTCAAGCGGGTGTTCTAAATATTATTTAGGCTCCGATTCGTTGATAAATAGCGATTCGCGCAACGTCTACCGAAACGTTAAAATTTTTAAAGTTAAATGTGATAGAAAATTTATCTTATAGCTTTAAAAAGTAAACAACAAGTATTGTTATTATAAATGTATTTAACTATTTTTCTACCTCCTACTAAAACATATTGAAGTAAGGAATAAGTATAGAAAAGGTCGGTGTGAAATGGATATACCAAGACCCGTATTTTACGAATCATGAAAGCTAGTATATAAATGATTATTACATATATTTATAAGAGCAGTATAAATTTTATACGCCGTGGATAGAGTACCGAAAGTTTTAACTTTTAATAACGCGTTTATTGGTTGCTAAAGGTCACGTGTCAAAACAAATCTCGTTTTACATAGTTTATATAAAAACTTTCGCTACTCTATCCACGGCCAATTTCATACTGCTCTTATAAATAAATGTAATATTCATTTATATATAATATGTTATAATACCTGTAGTTTCATCACATTTTAGTTTAAACTTATACCAACCAACTGTTGTGAAATATTTTAATTTTTCAATGCAAATTTTACATTTCGATTCGGACAATGGACAAAACCATTCTTCATTTAACTTGATGGAATTTCATTCACACAGACAATATTGTCTTTTGACTATACAAACCAAAACATACTGGTCCACACTCTAGTTTCATAATTATAATTAGACTTTGATTGTATTTTTGAAATATACATAAAAGCATCTTTAAATGATTTAAATATTCATCTTTAATCCATCATTTTTATATAACATATGCAATGTGAAGTATTTTCCACAATGTAAAAAGACTTAAAAAACTTATGTGTAATGCAAATTCTTAAAAATGTTTGTAAAACTATAAATTAATTCATAGCAAAAAAATCTTTTAACGTTTTCATTTTTTGTTACATTAAGACATTTTTAAAAAACTTTCCCACGAACAAATCTATGTGAAATATTAAATTTTATTTTAATTGCGAATTAATATATTTGCTTTGGCGAACTCTTATCTAAATTTCAACGTAATTTCAACGTTATTTCAACGCTTATTTTTTAACATCAATTCAACGTTTGTTTTTAGTTGAAAATAAAAGTTTAATCAACGTTGAAACTTCAACGTTTTTTTTTAACGTTGAACTAATATTGAAATTTATAACTTTTTTTTTTTCGACCATACATCAACCATTTCGCAACGTTGTAATAACGTTATGTGTTTGCTGGGATCATTTTATGAGCACCTTTTGTCGAATCAGTTTTGTATTATATATCGTGCACCTTATCTTTGGAATAAAATTGTTTTGGCAAATTTCGATATGCATTTTACTTTTCCCATTTTAAAATATAAACTGAAAAAGTTAATTATCTTAATGGATGACGTAGTCAGGTTTTTTTTAATTGTATTTTATATTTTCTTTAGAACTTTTATTGTTAATTAGGTTTTACTGTGTTGATTATGTTTTGATGTAGTTTATATACACACGCTTTTAAAAGGTTCTGATGATAAGATCAGTACGATCTTTTTTCAGAAACCTTGTTTGTGTTTGTGGAAGTAATTTATTTACAACAACAACAAATGTAAACTAAAAATAAAAATTAAAAAACTTATATAACCTGACAATTTTATCATGAGACTGTGTATCTAAGTTTGACGGACACCGGTTTTAAATGGTTGCATAATGTGCTTGAAAGAGAGGTTTTCTGCTTACGAATGAGAGAGCAAAGGTTTGATTTTCTAATTATTTTTCTACGCATGACCGTTCCTCTCATTGTTGCTGCTTAAATCCGCTCAGTCATTTTATTTTTTATATTGAAAAAATAAACACTATAAACATATTTATGCCTATGCATAAAAACCCAAAACTCCAGTGGCATATAAGTTTAAAAATATGGGGGCTACTGCTAGGATCTCATTTTTTAGGGGCCGGGCGCAGTTGCGTCAAAGTATCCGGGTTAGTTTAACATTGCTCCTAAGTTAGATGATTTTTTTACAAATAAATAAATTATTTAAAGACAATCAACTATAAAATTCTAAGGAATGATTTTCTAAATGAAAATCAATCATATAAACCACATAATAAAATTTACTAAAATGACCACATATAAAATATCTTCATGTTTCATGAAAGAAAAATTTTTATTAAAGCATCGTCAAAAGTCATTTTTTATTCTTTTTTTTTTGGGGCTCTTAAATGTTAATTATAATCGTATTAAAAAAATTATTATCAAAATGTATATGTATTTTTTTTAACTTATTTGCTTTATATTTGAAACCTAAACTTTTTTTTTTTTTTTTTTTTAAGTTGATTAAGGTGCCCCAAGAAGTCCTAACGGTCTTATCACAGAGCACCGCGGAAGAACATTTAATAGGAAGTTCACGCCTCCTTCCCAACCGATGTCGTAAAACTCGCCCAGAGGTGGGGTTTGAACCACGGATCTAACGTTTCTGAGGCAAGTACGCTACCACTGCGCCACGGCTGCTTAAACTTATCTATCCCAAAATAATGTAGCCTTATTATAAAGTTAATTATAAACATTCTTACACATGTATAAAGAACAATGCTACTGACCTTATAAATTAGAAGGATAACTAATACAATAACCTTTTTATTAAAATAAAAATAATGAATTATTGGTTACTGCAATTGTCAAATAATTTATCGGATATTAAAACAATTCACCAACGGTGTTCCTCATGGTTTTATTCTCGGTCTTATAATTTTCTTAACATACACAAATGACCTGAAAAAAACTGCTTATCTTGTAAGTATTATGTTTGCAGATGATATCTACCTTGATGAGAAACATTTTTAGATTAAATTAATTAAAACATTATATAAACTTAATGTGAACAAATTCATGAATTATTAGTTAAGAAGAAAAAGAAACAAAATATTCAAGATAATGTTTCTAAAGAGACTGAATTGGAAATTAAAAAATTTTTGAAATATTTAAGGGTTCTGTAAAATGATTTTTTTGTTTTTAATATTAATAAATTTAAATAGTTGTTTTGATAAAGCTAAAATGTAACGTAGAAAGCACAAATCGATTGAAAACAGTTTTAAAAAGCGCTTTGATATTGCATTTAGTTTTATTTATTTCAATATTTTCAATTATTAATTAATAATAGGACGTGTATATTCATCGAAAATTTTAAATTTCATGCATTAATCTCTTAGGGTTCAAAAGTTTTAACCTTATAAAATTTGTCGTCGCCTCTAATTGAGGAGAGTTCATACTTTATATAGTCATAAGTTCTATATAGTTCCCAGGCTCCAACCATTGCAAATTTTTCTAAAGCATCTTTACTTGACATAAGTATAAACATATAAATGGTTGGAATTTATCTCCAACATTAAAAAATTCTGGATCTGCTCCAATTCTTACTGTTATTAAAGCAACAAGAGTTATGTCAAAAACCTCTTCTGCCATTGACAATAAATAGAAAATAAACTATTTGAGGAGTCCTGGATTATTGTTTACTCAATTAAGGATACGAATAAGGCATTTAGTAACTTTACGGCTATTTTTAAATATATTTTTGATACTTATTGTCCAATAATAACATCTGAACTAAAAAATAAAGAAAAATTAAAACAAATTTTCGTCAACACTTTCTCAAAGTTATAATTTGCGCTTAAATAGTTTCCATGAATATTATATTAAAAAACTGAAACCCAGTATTCTAAATTTTCAATTATGTAACAAGATTTAATTATGATACTTTAGATGTACTATATTATATTAAAACTCAGTCCATATATATAAAATACAGTACTATTTAAAATATTATTTTTTTAATATTCATATTTTTATTTCAGGAAAGACTGTGAACGCTTCGAACACAAGGAGAGAATGAACACTTTGAAATCTTCTACCCTGTTAACATTAAGACAATGCTGTCTATAGTCGATATGTTGTAGACATAAGCTTTAAAGTATTAGTTGATTCGTTCCCGCTAAAAAAACAAATTTTACAGTGAAAAAATAAGTTTTTTAGAACAAACATTTATCTGCGAACGTATGGGAATGCAAATACATATCTATAAATGAGTTTAAAACAATTCCCTTGATTTATTCGATACACCCCTTAAAGTGTCCCCACTTTGAATAATTTGTACATTATCCAAAGTCTCCTCCAATGCTTTTGTAATGATTGCTAAATACCAATTTCCTATGGATAATTGCTAAAGTATTGTGAACTTTTATTTGCACAATCAATAACAATTGCAAAATAATAATTCCCTTGTAGATTAATTCTTCACAAAGAAACTTTTAAGTGAATGTATATAAAAGCCGTACTGCTAGTAGCACTAAACTAAAGAGTAGTAGTCACCAGAGTTGTCTTTAACAACTTAAGCAAGTTTTATAATTTTAACAATTTTGAAATTTTACTATCTTTATGCTGCAGCTAATCAAAAAATGACCAGTACCTATAAGGAAAAAACACTAGAGTTTTACCTTTTTCTTACATGAAAAGTTAAGAGAAGCCGTAAAAGATGTCCAAATTATATGAGCATCAGAAAGAGTGCTGCTAAACAAGTTGTAAGCAAATCAAGAATTTTTGACCAAATCAAAAAAACATCAGAATATTTTTTTTATAATTGTTGATCAACAACTAATTTTAAGAAAAGTTTTTTTCTTCATTTATGATGCTTCGCTGGCTGAATATTTAACTAAATGCTCAGCAATCTTCCATGGTATAACACCAAAATCTAAAAGACGTTTAGCCTTTCAAAGAGAAATTGTATTAAGTACCCACGAAAATGAAAAGAATGGAAGCCTACAGGACCTGATTGGTTCTCTTTATTCATGAAACGTCATCCAAGCCCATCAATACATTCATCTGAAGCTACAAGTCTTGCTCAAATGACCAGTTTCAATATAGTATCTGTAGCATATTTTTAAAACAAACTTAATGATCTTATTACACTATGCCCTTTCACACCATTCCAAAATTTATTATCCGAATGAAACTGTGGTAACCACAGTACAGCGTGTTTTTAAAAGTCATAGCTCGGAAACGGGCAGCACCAGGTCGGTCAATTGACGTCACAAGAAAGAAGAGTATTGATAACACATATAGGAATCATCGCAGTAAAAAAAAATACCCGTTATATTTTTAAAAAACATAATGCTAGATTTCGTGTTTTATACGGGTAATTACCGTTATGTTCAATGTATAATTCGTGTGAAAAAAACATAACGATATTTGCCGTTATGTTTTTTTCAGACGTTATGTTAATGTTATACTTTTTACTGTGTAAGTGCGGCTGGCCATGCCTTATTACTTGTTTTGATTTCGGCACTGCTTTGACAAAAAGAAAATGATGCAAGGTATTCCAGATTCTGCAGTATTTTCTTTAGGTTTGTTTAACCCCTCATTCTGGATGAGTTTATTTAACCCCTCAGTCTGGATAACAAGTGAGTATTTTATTAAGGCTTAATATTTTTCTTAGAATGTTTGTTGTTTTACTCAAGACAATATCTTATCAATCATGGACTACCATGAATTCTATTTATTTTTAAATTTATAGAACTACAGCGAGTAAAGTTGAATTGTCATCCTTACGCTGCCACTACATACATCAAATAATCTTCAAACATTAGACAAAACCATGTTTAAGCTATTTAAGCATCTTTACACGAATAGTCTGAATTTGATGGATAATATCATACCCTATTCAAACTTTTATTATTTATGATATCATATAAGTTATTCTTAAGCTTGGAATAGAGCTGCTACTCCTACAAATATAAAATCTAGATTTAACTGCAATGGTATATGGCCTTTTGATAAAACTATATTTACAGATGAAGACATCTTATGAGACAGATCAATCAAAAACTACTTAATCAGATAGCTCTATAACATCTTATAACCTCATTATTCAAAATGTGTCATTCTCATCAATTGGTCAACGGCTAGAAATAGCCCCATGATGAGAATAATGTGGAGCTGATGTAAGTAACAACAACTGCTAACAGTAATCAAATTAAAGTACTGAGTTTCTCATCTTATAATGTTAAGTCATAACATAAGGATGCCATCAGCTCTTTGTAATTTTGCCGTATACTTGACTAGGAATTTCGAAATAGTTTTTAAACATTGAATTTAAAAAATATAAAGAAAGTTAAATGTTTAAAGATATCTTAATAATTGACAAAAAAAAATTTCTTTGAAAAAGTTATTAAATAAGCTCAGTTAAGGTCAGGATTTAGTTTAAGCAACACACAACCCAAAGTTTTTCATTAAACAAGAATAGTATTAACAAACAGTATAATGTATTACCATAAAGAAAAAAAATTCTTAGAAAACAGTTCTCTGTCGGCAGTTGAACCGTTGCTCCAACCAACTTTAGAAATTTTTAAACTTTTATATCTCTTTCTCCTTTATTTGATAAATCAGAACTTTTTTAACTTTCTTATTTCTTTTCCGGTTTTTCTATTTTTTGCACCTTGCATCAATGCAAAATGGAACTATGAATATTTTTTCCCTCATATGACAATTTTTTTTTTTTAAATCCAATCCACAGAGTTTTTAACCTTAATTTTTGTAACGCTATCAATAAATGTTACGTCTGCATTAGACCCTCTTATTACTAGCGAATCAACCTTTACAAGAATTTTCTATATATATTGTTAAATGGGGTACTTGCAGCCAGTAACTTATAAGAATGACTTAGCTAGAAGAGCTGTTATAGAAAAAAAAGGTTTCTATTGAGATATCTTCAGTAATCCGTAATGATTTTAAAGCGTCATCTTCCAATAAGAGGTGATCAAATGCATTAGTTAAAATTGTAAGAAAAAATTTGGATTGACATTAACAAGTTTTATGAAATTTTAACCTTTAAAATACGTAAAAAAAGTTGTTTTAATAATGAAAAAGTATTGAATAATATTAACAATGGTGCAATGACGTCAGTGATGAACAATGTAATCTAAGGATCAGATGTTCAAACCTTTTTTTTTTTGAACATAAGCATCATTGTTGAGGTAAAAAATAAGAAATTATCCCATTAAATGATATTCCTTATGTGGCACTTGTCATAAGATCTCTATAAAGTATCCTTATATTAAAAAATATAAAAAAACAGTTTTTTCTTATCAAAATGATTTCTTTTTGTAGTTTCTGAGTAGAAAGTTACCGTACATGGGTTTTCATTCATCATCATCATCAAATAGGTCAGTCAAAACTTTTCCCCAAATACAAAACGCTTGCAGGTTAATGAGAATTGATTGGTTTTTTAAGTCATTTAAAATAGAAACTCTAAGAGATGTTTGATTGTTACAAGACTTCTCTAATTACTCTATCAATAAATTTTTGTATTCATAAACTACATCAGTTAAATAAAAAAATGATATGTACTTTATTGTCAATGTAACTAGGAAAAGCAGATAAGACGCGTTTTCATTTTGGTTGTAAATTTTCAAAAATTTTTTTTTCTGATTGCTTTTTCAATTTTTATTAAACTATCTTTAGTATACATTCTTTCTCTGCTAATTCTCTTCTTCTATTTATCTACCACTATTCAAAGCGAAGTTTTAAAATAAAGCTTTTTCTTATATATATGTATACCATTATTTCTATATAAACAGCTCAAAATTATTTTATCTGTCAGTCTTAGTAAGTTTTTTACTTTTTCACTTAATTTACTTGATTAAATTTTTTTTATTTTAAACGAGTTTTCAAGATCTTTTTCAATTCTTAGAAATCTGTTTACTTTCCCGTTTGTTTACTTTCCCGTTTGTTTACTTTCCAGTTTGTTTACTTTCCCGTTTGTTTACTTTCTCGTTTGTTTACTTTCCTGTTTGTTTACTTTCCCGTTTGTTTACTTTCCCGTTTGTTTACTTTCCCGTTTGTTTACTTTCCCGTTTGTTTACTTTCCCGTTTGTTTACTTTCCCGTTTGTTTACTTTCGGGTTACTGTTTCAGAACTAAAAGCTTTTTTTATTATTATTTTTTCTTTTTTTCTTTAACTTTTGACGAAATTAAAAATTAATTTATTAGTATTCATAAATTTACACTCAGAAACATCTTATTATTATACATAAGTATATAAAAGAATTAATTACCGCATTAAAGTACCGAACTGCAATACCAAGCTTTTAAAACAAAGAGACATAATTACTGCAAGAGCCATATCCGCTGAACGTCAGATAGACAACCAGAAGACTGAACTAGCAAACATGAACTTTATTAAAAAAACCAGGGACATAACAATCACAAACTCGCAAGGTACAACATTAACAGCTAATATGTGGAACCAGGTTATCAGCAAGAACTCCCAAAAAAGACACCATTGCTAAAGAATCAAATAAACGCAAAAACTGATCAAAGAATATCGTCATCCAAGAAATAAGCATATTAACCTCATTCGATCAGATCGACCAAAAACAACATGATCAAACTGAAATTAACAAAGTCAGGATCAAAAACTTTATTGATCCTTGAAATTATTTTTCAATATCTAGAACACTCTTTTACCCGATTCAACAAGTAATAAATTGGAAAAAAAAACTCAATAATCGCAATAGGCAATCTCTTCCAATAATTCTGATAAACCAAAAAACTAAATCACAACAACCAACACAACCAAAAGAGAAGCCAGAACAACTCATATACTGGGCCAATAATCCTTGCTTACTTAATGGCCAAAAAACTAACAAACGAAGAGCCAAATATACCACAATTGACCCTTTAATTCACCCACACATAATTTTGATTACCAAAAGTTTGTTTCACTGACACATCCGACACAAAAATGGCGCCGAATAGTCAATAAAAACAGAGTAAGAAGAGGAGCAGCAGTGGACACACTACACAAAAGAAATCCTCGATTGTTCTCATACCAAATCGATACCAATCGACCAACTCAACCGCACCATTATCGTATGGATCAAGTTAAAATTTTACGACAAATTGATTTTACTAGGATTTCTCTAACGTCCTCATCATCTAAACAATTCAACGCTCAATGAAATAATAAGATCAACTTCTCTGATAAATATAACTCAATTGGCTGCTCAACCTTACTCGCGTACCGTGACTTCAATTTCAGCAATAACGTGTATTCAAATGTCGACGTAGAAGGCGGTATCGCGACTGTCGTTTATATAAATAACTGACCAACAGTAAATTTCAAGATTGTCTCTGGAGCAGAGTCGACTACAACTCAATATCAACACATTTCAAAACGTTTTACTGGCATTCTGCTATTTGCGGTTTAACTATTTCCAAAAAATACCAATTATTTATTGAAAAACACAAAGAAGCAACCTCGTCACACGTTCCATCAACAACCACCCCTTTTATTAAAAAGTACAAAATATGGGTGACCAAAGAAATGGTAAACGCTGTCAAATCGAGAAGCGAACTCTGGGACAAACTCATCGCAGCTAGCCGAACAAACAAACCAATTCTACACAAACAGCCTATAGAGCCATCTATAAAGTACGAACGCTGTAAAATCCCTGATTTAGGACCCCCTCCCACTTATACGAACCTGTACGCTTTCGAAGACCTTCTTCTCCCTCATCGTACGTATGCATTTTTTTTTTTTTTCAAAATAGAGCTTCCCCTCCCCCTCCTGCCTCTCCTTCCCCAACAAAGAAATACTTCAAAACATTAAAAACAAAAAAGGTATTTAGTTTATTAACATTTCTGTCAACCTAAAACTTAAAATGTTACTTAATGTACTTATTATTATGTTTCTCGGTAACAGAAATTTGGTCTTAAAAATCCTAAAATATCATTATGTCAAAAACTTTTGTGCTATTAACTTGAAATTTTACAAATAAACTTTTAATATGATAAAGAAGATCCTGTACCAAAATCAAAAAAAATATTGAAGAGATTTATTATTAGAAAAACACTTGAAGATCAAAAAATAAAATGTTTTTGATCATATTTGGACTTTAAAACCTTTGTATCGGATTATCATAATGTCATAAAAGTGGTTGGGGACATCCGTTACAACAAAAGGAACAACACCTGAAAATTTTATGGAAATTAATTTTATAAATCATGAGATATTCACCACAAGTCGCGAATTTTAGAGAACCGAGAAAAACACATTTAATTAAAAAAAACCATAAAATTCTCAAAATAAAACAAAAAAAATTCTCATAAAAAACCTATTTACAAATATTATCTTATAATAAAAGTGTTGCGGAGTAAAATTAAAGCAAACTGTGAAAATAAACCGCTTAAAAAAATTGCTTACATTAACAGACAGAGTAATATTTAAAATATTTCATTACTTATGCGTTGTCATTTAGTTTCAATAGAAAATTCCTTTTAGTTTTACTTCAATAGTTGTCACTAGTTTTAAATTTCAAGTATATATAAATTGAAATTATTATGCAACATAACAGATGTTCTTAATTACTGTATGACAATTATAAATTTATTTTTAGAAATTCTATGCTGCAGCACTCATGGTAGCTTTAGCTATGTAACTGTAATTGTTACCATTTCTTTATTTAACAAGTTAAAGACTTTCTTTATGGGATCAAACATGTTTATAAAACCACAAAACTTTTCTATACTATGTTATTCTTGACCCTTTTCTCAAAAAACTTATACTGCTAATAAATAAACATCAAAATTTCATTGTTGCTTCTTTGTTTATAGCTTTTGTAGAATAAAACTTCTGCTAACATTGGCAAGATGCAAACAAAGTTAGGAGACAGTGGTATAATCCACATTATTTTCAGCATCATAAAAAGTTATAACTTAAAAGTTCCATTTATAAATTTTTTTCACAGCGAACAATAATAGCTATTGTTTCATCTCATATATCGGTATTCATAAATATGTAAATATGTTTCATCTCGGTATTCATAAATATGTAGCAACCATTAAAAAAAAAAAGAAAAAATATGTAAAAATGTAAAAATAAAAATGAAGCAATCATTCGTCGGTGCTCATAAAAATGTCGCAATCATTAGCAACATTGAACTGATCATAATTAGCAAAACTATTATTTTTATTTATAAAATCATTATTTACAAAATTTAAAAATAATTTAGTGATGTACTCAAGGCCGGCGCAAAGGAGGGGTGTCTCCTCCCCCATCAATGATTTTTAGTCGGCAAATTTGACCCTTAGTCGGCAAGTTTGACCCTTTTCGACTAGTTAGTCGTTAAATGTCGACCCTTTCGATATAGGGTAGTCGGTAGTTTAAACAGTTAGTCGGCAAATGTTGTCATGCAGTCGGCAAATTTTCGAAAATGAGGACCTTTTTTTTTTTTAAGTCGACAATAGTGATAATAGCACTCCCCGCCCCCCTCTTCCCACCCTACGTGACGCCTACTTGCGCCGGCCCTGGATTCGTGTTTATTTTTTATTTTTTGCTATACTACAATCAAGTTTTAGTTCAATTTTTTGCTGCAATGTTTCATAAATAATTTTCCTCTGGGGAGTACAAGTTTCTTACTTTATTTTATTTCATTTTTCTTTTCTCCCCATTAATTTGAATATTACTTAATCAAAGTGATAGGGCAAATTGGCGCTACTCGACTCTCTCCCTTTCCTTAGCCTCCCCCCCCCCCCCCTCTCCTCTTGTTTTTATAATTGATTATGGTAGAATACATTATGTTCATTCAGAATCTTTTTTTTTTTTTTTTTTTTTTTTTAGTTTACAATGTTAGTCGTGTCACAAAATTTATAAGTCGTAATACGTAAATATAAGTCGTAATCATTTAAGTCGTACTAACAATATAAGACTAAGTTTCCGAAAGAAGATCATAAGGATCTTATCATCAGAACCTTAAAAAATAAAAATATTTATTTGTAACATATAAATATATATAGAAAATTTAACGTATTTACATTATGCAAAGGTACAATACAATTTAATATATAATAAGTTGAAAATTTAACAAATACGTTTCACATACATTTTTAATAAAATTTTAGAATGTTGTCCATAGAGAGAATGGATTTTTTTAACTTAATTTTAAAAACAGGAAGAGTAATAGAAGGATGAAAATTTGGTAATACTATTTTATTCCAAAGATGGGGTGCACGATATGCAATACAAAATTGATTGAACTTAGTTCTACAAAAATTTCATTTAAAAAACTATTATTTCTTAATGTGTATTTATTTATTGGTTTTAAAGAAAAAAGGTCGTTAAAAACAAATGAAATTAAATCGTTTTTCCATATGAAAGTAAAACATAAGACATTAAATATGTTCAGTTTATAAACATCAAGAACCTTCATATAATCAAAAAAATATTATGAATATGAAAAGCGATCTGCATAATTAAATACGCGGATTGCATGTTTCTGACAGCGATAAAGATGTTGTAATTTACTTTTATCCGTACTTCCCCAGGCGATGATTGCATAATTTATATAATTATGTATAAATCAATAATAGAGTTGGGTTAAGTTTTTTTAGTTTAGATAATTTCGGGCTTTGCATAAATGTTTGTTTTTAAAAAATGCCAATATTTTTGGAAATTTTTGTGCTTATATGATCAAAATGTTTAATCCAAGTAATATTCTCATCAAGGTAAACACCTAAGAATTTTATAACAGTATCTCTTTTTATTATTGTTTCATCAATATAAATTTGAGGCATATTACTTGGTAAAAAACGTTTTTTTGCGCAGGAGTGAAAGATAATCCATTTTGTTTTGTTAATATTTAAAGTTAATTTATTAGCTTTGAACCAAATTAGAAATGTGATTTAGTTCTTTGTTTGTAGTTGAAAAGAGTTCATAAATATCAGTATGGGATAAGAAAAGATTAGTATCATCAGCGAACATTATACTTTTCAATTTGGAAGCTTTGTTTAAGTCGTTTACATAGATTAAAAATAGTAGTGGTCCGAGAATAGAACCTTGTGGAACACCATAGGTTGTGCTCAGGGGTTCACTTTGCTGACCATCATTACTATAAACAAGTTGTTTTCGATTTGTTAAATAGCTTTCAAACCATTTTAAGATTCTATTGTTTGGGTTTTTGGTATTTTACTTGACAGAGTTGATCCAATATCAGTGAAATATTTATTGAATTTATGAGTTATTATTTGTGGTTCATACAAGCTATTGTTATCGACTTTAAGCATTTGTGGCGAAGAGCTTGATCATGTTTTTTGTTTTCCAGTAATTTCTTTCAATACTAGCCAAGTGCTTTTTTAGTCATTTTTAACTTTATTAATTAATTTTGAATAGTAAGTTTTTTTTTTAATTTTTTCGAATTTTTTCGAAAAGACTTTTGTAATCTTTGTAAATTTTTTCGCTAGCTGGTGTTTTTGTTTTCAGATATTTTATGTATAGTTTTTGTTTAGTTTTGGATGATTTTTTAAATCCTTTGGTAATCCAGGGATTATTAATGTGTTTTGTTTTTAATGTAATTGTAACAACTGGGAAATTAGATTCGTAAATAGAGGTGAATGTTTCAGAAAACTTTTCATAAAGGTTGTTTGCGTTTTCATTAAAATTTAAGCATTTCCAATGTAATAATGAGAGCTGATTTTTGAAAGACTCAAGTTTTTTTTTATGACTTTATTTAGTTTTTTTTTAGGCGGTTAGTCAGTGTTTATGGTTAGAAAAATAGAAAAGAGGTCAGAAATATCTGTTTTTTTAAGATGCCCAATTTTATATCACTGTTGAACAAGTCTGTTTAAATAATATTATCCAGCAAAGTTGCTGAATTTTTTGTTATTCTTGTTAGATGATTTATTAAAGGAATTGCTCCAGATTCAAAAATTGCATCATAAAAATTTCTAACTAATCATATAAAAAAGATAGAAAGGAAGGACTGACTGGAGGAAAATATTCCCTGACTGGAGGGATGACCCTGAATGGAGGAAAATGTTCTAGTTTGATGTTAAAGTATTTAAAATCTAAAATAAAATCTAAAAACGCTAATATTTGCAATATTTTTCATAATCAGTTGTTATTATATTTTAAAAATAACTTTAAAAAAGCCTTTAAAAAAAGCTTTAAAAGTTTCTATTGACAAAAACAATATTAAAGTAAAAATCAAGCTTTTACATTATCATTTTTTTGTGTTTACAAGTTCACAATCATAAGTTAGTGTTGGAACAGCTAAAATTTTATATAACTGGACAATGGAGTATGGGGGAGAAAACCGGAATCTAATTGAATTAACTGCTCGAAAATTGATTATTCGGCGATCAATCTTTAAAAGATTAAGTGAGGCAAAATATGATATTTTTGTATGATAAGCTTAGATGACTAAGTTTATCATGAAGTTTGTTGGTAGTTGAGTGTTGTTGTGCAGTAATAAATTTGTTTTTTTATGGTTAGCAAGAACTTGATTTTGTTAGCATTCAATTTTATGCAGTTTTCTTTTTTGTATATATTACAAGTATTAATAATATTTTGTAGGTCAGAGAGGGTAGAGCTGAAAAGTATAATGTCATCAGCATATGCTACAACATCGTCATAGTTTCCATTTATTGATGGAACTATGATGCTATCAATTTGTAAGTTTTTTTAGTTGGTTTTAAGTGTAAATGTTATACAAATGAGCCGAGAGAACAGATCCCTGTCTCACTCCTTGTGTTAGATAATATGAATATGATTTTCAACCTAGATAAGAAGCAAAAGTACTTCTTTCATATTATAATGACGATATGGTGTTAACAATATACAATTTTTTATCATTGTACAGTCTCTCAAACAAAATGTTTTAGTTAAGTTGTTGTTTTTGTAGTGTTTGATTGTTTCATTAATAACAAATTCAGTGTGTAGGGTTCAGTGTGTAGGGTTGACCCATTTTTAGTAAAACCGAGTTAAAGAGGATGAGCTTCTTTTATTTCTGGACATATTATTAGAATAAGGAGTTAAATTAGTTTTGTAAAACTTAGACTGATGCAAATTCTGCGGTAAGATGCTAATCCCGCGGTAAGATGCTAATCCCGCGGTAAGATGCTGATCCCGCGGTAGTTGTTTGGATCAATTAAGGATTTTTTATACGATTTAACAAATGGTATAATAAATGATTTAAAAATGAATTTTGGAGACTGTCCATAATTATTAGAAAAGTTAAAGAATTCTCTGAACCATTCTGTTAGTGCTTCACAGCTCGTATACTTTAAATGTTCAGCTGAGATTCTAAACGCGTCCTTGAATTTGTTTAATTTTAGGCAAGAAATAACCGTTTTTATGTTTCCATCTGATATTATAAGATCGTTGAATTTTAAACGAAGTAGAATTTTAAAATTAGTAGATAAATTTGTAGATAAATTACATAGCTTTAGTGTTTAAACGATTTTCAAAACTTTTGGCAAGTTCTTTGTATAATAGCAAAATGCAAAAAAGTCCTTCAATTTTCTATAGTCTTTATAAACAAAAACCAGAGTATAAATAATTATTGTGTACAAATAATAATCTGTTATATATGAAAAATAACCTTGAGCAGTTTAAAATTACTTATCGCGCACCTCGTATCAGGAATAAGTTTTTACTAATTAACTTAAATAACTTTGATTCAAAAAAAATTGCATTATAAAAACTATTAAAAAGAGTATTTTTTTTTCCAAACTTGTTCTCTTCAAGCTTCTTAAATAATTTCTTATTTTTTATGATATATAAATATATTTTCAACAACGCATTATTAATAAATGTGTATATATTAAAAAAATATACCAAAAAAAAAACTATTAGAGTTGGAAGTTATTGGCAGAGAAAGATGAAGTTTATAGAGCAAGATTATAACTAATAGAGCAAGATTACAGATTAAAAGAATGCAAATTATATGAATGAGGAAACGAATCATAAATCAGATGTTCGAGGAAAACTAAATAATAATAAGAATTTTTGGAGAATTTAACAGAATTTTAGTAAATGGCACAATAAACACTTGCTCTTTAAAGCAGCGCCCATTATATTATTTATAAAAATGAGAAAGATAAGCAACATTACGACGTTGTGACAATGATTGAAAGTTGGCTGCAAGAGCAGGTGCAACTATGTTTACAATGCGTTTTAACAACTTTTCTGAAGGAGAAACAGTATCATTTGAAGTACCGCCCCAGATATGGCAACAGTATTCTACACAAGGACGGATTTAAGATTTATAGAGATAAAGAACAGAATCCTGAGTAAAAACGTGGCGAGCACAATAAAGAGAACAATAAGAAATAAGAATTTTTATGTAAAAATCGCTTCATAACTTTTTTGCTAGTATCATTGCAGTCATTTTAAACTTATTTTAAAATTTTTTATAAATATCTAGCGGTCCCGGATAGACACAAGGTGATCGAAAAATGCATGCTTTTTTTTTTTTTTCCTCCTTTTAACGCAACTCCTAAAGAACAAATATAAAATAAAATTAAAAAAAAAAAAAGATTAACAAGTAGTTAAAAAACTGAATATAAAAAAAAAAAAATTTTTTTTACTTATTTGTCAAAAAAAAATGCTGAGTCAGCAAAAAAAAGTAAAAAATATACAGTTACATGAACATAAATAACTTTAGTAATATTGGAGATTAAAGCTTTAAATTTTAGCTAAATGGTTGGTGGAGGGCCCTTAGTAAAAATTTTAAAAAATACTGAGCCAAAGTAAAATGCCAATATTAACCTGTATAAATCATAAAAAATGTTCCGTGTGGTATGAAAAATTATAAGTTCTGGTCAAAATTAAAATACTTTTCAAATGTTCTACTTCCGACCTTTTCTACAATATCAATGAACAAATTCTAAAAGTTTCAAAGAAGAAGAGTAAACAGTTTCTGAGATATTCTTTAAAAATATTTGAAAAATCTTATTCTGAGACAGCTTTTAAAAGAACAAAAATCATAAACTAAAAAAATCTCTGATAAGAAAACATCAAAACTGGCCAGAAAAACATGACTAATCATGTTTTTCTGGTTTTGATGTTTTTTATTTTATATATACAATTAATAATTTATTTCAAAAGTCATTACTTAACTATAAATTATTAGTTGTTTAAGAAAATTGATAATTGTTAAAATACTTTTTGTAATTTTTTTAATATAGCTATGGATGCTCCTGTTCAATTAAATATAAGTGAAGAAAATAAAAAGTTGATCTTGAAGTGGAAGAAACCAGATTCTCCAGTTTCAATTTAAAAATATAATGTATCATATTTTATTTGTAATTATTCAATTATAATTTAAATGTTTTTTTATAGTTCAAATTGTATTTTATTTTTTATTCTGTTTCCAATCTTTTTTTCTGTGTCAAAATAACCTTTTTAAAATACCGATGAAAAAGTTGTGAAAATAGGGCAAACACATAAACAGACATAGTTGCTAAGGCCGTTGCTAGGGGTTCAAAAATAACCTTGCTTTTATAATTTTTTTATTATTTCAATTTATTTGCATTTAAATAAAAATAAAAATAGGTGATACGGGTAATTGGTGAATTACTCTTATGTAACACCAAGTTTAAAACAGTAAACAGTAACTCTGAATACTGTATGTTTTTAAATTCGACTTAAATAGAGACAATGAAGAAGAATACACCAAATAATCAGGTAAAGAATTCCATATCTTAGTAACTCTTTCACTGAAAAAAATCTTCTTATATCATTGATGTAGTTGTTACGTGATGCTAATTTTTGGAAATGACATCTAGTTGAATAATGAGTAGGTGCAAGAGTAAAAAACTCAGAAAAAGGCAAATCAACTAAGTTGTGCATAATCTTATAAATAATTAAAAAATCAAATTTTATTCTCCAGCATTCGAGAAAGTCAAGATTGAAGATATTAAGTCTTGAAGCATAATTTTTATATGGAATACAACACCGTTTGCAGACAATTCTTGTATAATGTTTCTGAACCTTTTCTACCCGACGTATATCTTTTAAGAGATACGGATTCCACACAGGGGTACTCTAAAGTTTGTCGAATATAAACTTTATAGGCTCTTATTAAAAGTTGGGAATCATTACTGATGAAAGACTTTAGGAGTAAGTAAGCACAAGAACTTGCTTTGCTAGCAATGTGAGAACAGTGTTTAGAAAATTTCATATTGGAAGAAATAAATATCCCAATATCTTGGATTGAATCAATTGATTCGATAGGCGTGTCGATATCAAATAAGTATGAATGTTCTGGTAAAAGATTCTTTCCGTATCGCAGGTGAAAATATTTTTTTATAGATATATTGAGTTGACATTTATTTGACTATTCTGAAACTTTCTTTAAAGTATTTACAGTATTTACAAGGTTGATATTACCTTCGTCTTTTCTCGCTTGAAACAACTTGCCGTCGTCTGCAAAAAGCTTGATTCCACAATCTCCCTCAATACACGAGGTTATATCGTTTATAAAAAAATAAAATGGATCCCAAAACATTTCCTTGAGGTTTTCCACTTTTTACATGAATGCTGTTTGAGTATGAATCATTAATACAAACACGATGAGAACGATTTGTCAAGAAGTTTGTAACCCAATTTAGCAACTCATATTTGATACCGTAACAACGCAATTTAAATAGTAACTTAGAGTGAGACGCAGTATGGAAGGCTTTCTCAAAGTCTATATAAATAATATCTTTTTATTATTAACAGCAGTTGTCCAATCATTTAATGTTGTCAAAATCTGTGTACATGAGGATCTACGTTTTAAGAAACCGTACTGAGACACAGAAATAAAATTATTCAGGAGGAAATAATTTGAAACGTTTTCCATAATAATTGATTCCATAATTTTACAGACAATACATGTCATAGAAATAGGTCTATAATTGGTTGGATAACTACAGGTTTCCTTTTTTAAATATTGGACATATTATTGCGGTTTTCAAGATCCTAGGGGTAACATTTTTGTATATTAACATTTCAAACAGAATAGAAAAAGGAATAACAATAACATTTGCAATTGACTTTAAAAATATGGCAGGATATCCATCAGGGGATTTGGAAGATTTGGGTGGAAACTTTTGTAGATGAGAAACAACAGAGTTGTACGAAAATATTATATTATTTAAAGAATTTTTGTGTTTTGGTAAATCTAAGACTGGTGCAATACCATTGTCAGTAACAAAAACAGAGACAAAAAAATTGTTCAAAAGTTACAATTTTGTAATAAGGGAACCATCTGCTTGAATTAATGGCGCAATAGAGTTATAGCATTTGGATTTTTTATTTACGTAAGAGTAAAACTTGGCGATATTGGATTTAACAACTAAATTTTTCTCTCTGGAAGATCTTGAATTTGGAAAGAGTGGAAAGAGAGGAAAGAGTAGACAGAGAGGAAATAGTAGATGGATCTGTTCTTTTTTAATCTCTATAGAAAGTACATTTTTTGGATTTTCGAATGGCTCGAGGTTGGATTTTGTTTTTTCTATTAAAAGTTAACTGTACATGTAATCAGCTTTGAGTAAATTGTACTTGGTCATTTTTTTACATGGTTTATATTTCTCAAAATTACAATTGAAAATAATCATGCAGTGGTTGTAGGTACTTGTGAATGGGGCAATAGTTTCTATATATTTTAGAGTTGTTGGTTAGTATCAGAGTTGTTGGTTAGTATCAGATCTAGAAGGTTGTTAAGTCGAGTATTGTTGGATACAAGTTAGGTTAAAGCATTTGCGGAGCACATTTCTACAAAAAGGTTATCAGATTAATCTCCGAAAATAATTGGGATTGACCAGTTTATAAGTGACAGATTAAAGTCGCCTGCTATGATGCATGTAGAATCGCAAGTAACTTGCACAAAGCTTTGGTTTTTAAAATACTGTTGGCTGGTCATGGAGGGTAATAAATGCATGCAATTTGTATTTTTTGCTCAATTGATGAGACAAACACGTCGACACATGTAATTTCAGTATTTAGTTGTTCCATTGGAATATTAAGATGCGTTTGAAGTGAATGGATACTATTGCGCACTAATAAAAGTGAACCCCACCTTTGCTGTTTCGATCATATCGATTTACTTTGAAATTCTTTTCACTCAACAATAATGAGCCAGGTGTATTTTTATTTAGTTAAGTTTTGGTAATAAGTATAGTATCAAGGTTGCTGTTTTCGAGAAGATTGTGTATGTAGTGTAGTTTATTATTAATCGATCTAGCATTGAAGTAAGCATAGCAAATGGTATTGAAAGAATATTATATAACTTTTGTTTTGTTTTATAGTTAGCTTGATTTATATTGAGTTTAGGATTAATGTGGTAGTTGCATTTACCGGTGTTATTATTACTTTTTTTAATTCTGTTTGGTAAACTTTAAAACATCGATTTCTAACGATGGCGTTGCTTCTAATGCAATATCAAAAGGGGAAATTGAGTTTTCCATTCGCTTGGAAATCGTTGTTTTTAATTTTTCTTTCTTGAAGCAACATTTTCATATTTGATATCTCTGCTTCATTACGATCTGGATTTGTAAACACCTTAACAAATTCATGCTATTTGTATTTTGTTGAGGTAGTGTAGTTGAAGTTGAGGTTGTTAACATATAAGAAAGGTTGCCTTTGATTGCTAATTTTAGAACTTTCAGTAATTTTTTTGAAGACAATTTTTTTTTTTGCTGATTTTAACAGGGTAGTACCACCTTAAATAGTAAGTTTAACATTTAATCTCTAATTCATGGGTCTGATCTTTTTCTTTTTCCACATAATAAGGCATAGTTGCTTGTAAAAAATTCTATTCTAATTGGCTCTTGAATCTAATAGCCATACTCTTCCTGCCAGTTAAGCAGATTAACTCATTGTTAAACATCACTCTGGCTTCCAATGCTTAAGTTAATTCTCAATTAAAAACTTCTACAGTTTGTGCTCCAGATAAGATTTCCATCATAGTCATAAAAAGGTGTTCTCTAGAACTCTCTTCAATTTTCGGTTAATTTTTGAAAAGTGCTAAATAAGTGATTCCAAATTTTTTAAAACTCTTGAAAATACTTAAGCCTCTCCGACTATCCTACAATTAGTAATCACTCTCTTACTAGTTTCTTTATATAAAGTTTTTAAGATTACTAAATTAGTTCTTTCTAACTGCAAAAATAAAGTTATTTTTGAAGGCCTAAACTCCTTCTTATTTCAACTAACTTTAAAAATACTACAAGGTTCTGTCTTTGCTCCTGTAATGTTTTTTATCTACAATAACAATTTTGAAAATTTACATCTAAAGTGGCTCTATTTGCTGACGACTCAATTATATGGATTGCTTGGAACAATCAGTCGGTTTTTAATTTGTTCTTTCTCCTATAACCGCCGAAGGCTCGCATTGGCTTGTGGATTTAAATTCTGGGCTTTAAATTCACAATTTTTGTTAGACTACAAAACTCATTTATTTACTGCAAAAAAATATTGCAATACTTTTGGCATTCCTATATTGACGAATAACTACCCTCTTAATCTCAGACAAAGTCTAAAAGCACGTTGTAAATGTAATTAGACCTGATTTATCTGCCAAGCTTAAGCCACTCTCTGATTGTTATAAGGTTGCATTTCTTTCTTTTTTCTACAAATACTATCATGGTCAACGCTCAAACGAGCATCATCTTTATAACAATAAACCAAAACTCATTCTTGTTTGGTTTCCTATTCAACAAGCTCCATCCTTTTACTGTATCTTTCCTATGCTATAAAAACTTTTATTAATCCAGTTATTTTCCTTGAATATTAAAAAATCATAATAACTCTTACTCGTCTTCATGTTTTCTTTTTTTATACAACCTACAAATTTTTAAGTCTTCAGTTTAACCGTTTCCTAGCTTATTAACCTATTATCTATTTTAAAGTAACTTATAACTTAATAATGGTTGCTTGCAACCTTGTTGGAAGTAAACTAGAGTTTAAAAATATATAAATTTGTTCCAGTATTTAATAAATAGTAAATTTAAGTATAAAATTATAATAAATAAAATATTATAAATTTTTTTTCTAGCCCCGGTTATCAACCCCTGCTAAATCATTTGCAAAAAGTCTTTAGCCGGGGTTGAGGCCCAGTCACTCCCATTTTCGTTCATATACATAGAAAAATCGAGATTATTGTGATAAAGATTGGCTGAAAAAAATTGAATTTTCGCTGAATTAAAGTTGCTGTAGCATAGTTGAGATCCTTTTCAAGCTGAAATGTCCAATCAGAGAGTGTTTTCAAGCTGAAATGTCCAATCAGAGAGTGTTTTCAAGCTGAAATGTCCAATCAGAGAGTGTTTTCAAGCTGAAATGTCCAATCAGAGAGTGTTTTCAAGCTGAAATGTCCAATCAGAGAGTGTTTTCAAGCTGAAATGTCCAATCAGAGAGTGTTGGCTTCTTATCAAGACAATAATAAATGGTAGTACCATTAGCAAAAACCTGAGATATGAGAATCTCTGCGAATAAGTTAATGTAAATTAAAAAATGTATAGGGCCATGGATAGAACCTTGGGGAACCCCTGAAGTTACAGGATATGAAAAAGAGTGCTGTCTATTGAGGACAACGTTTCTACTACGATTTGGAAAGGAAATATTAAATAATTTTGAAGATATTGCCTGATACACTGTACGAGGAGAGCTTATGGAGAAGCTTATGGACCAGCATGCTAAACTTTATCAAAGCCTTGAAAATCTTGAAATCAATAGCCTTTCCACATCTAATGCACAATAAAACCTATTAGTTTTTAACGTTAACAAATCAGTAGTAGAACAAAAAAATTGAAATTCATATTGATGATCAGAAAATAAGTTATTAGATTTAAGTTGAGAGATTAAGTGTTTGATAATTTAAGGCTCATTAACATTGCTAATGAGAGAAAGAAGACTAATGGGACTGTAGTTAGATTTTTTTTTAATTTTTATTTTAAGTGCCCCCAAGATGTCCTCGCGGTCTTATCACAGAGTACCGCGGATGAGCATTTAATTGGAAAATCACGCCTCCTTTCTAACCGACGTCGCAAAACTTGCCCTGAGGTGAGGTTGCCCAGATGAGTCAGATAGCTCTCCGAGATTTTTGAAAATAGCGATAACAGATGCCAATTTCCAGCAGGTGGGAAAAAAATACTCTTATAATAGGGAGTTTTGTCACGTGACATTTTATCGCGGAAAAAAATCGTTAATATATTTTTGAAAAACTTCGTCCAAAAAACGCCAGAAATGATTTTATGTAGGTTTTTAAGAATAAAAACCCACCCATGAAAATAAATATTATATACGTAGATGTAGATGTTATTTTTTTTAGAAAAGGTTGTACTACAATAATTTGTTTGGGGACGACGTTTGGTTTAGAATTGATAAAGTTATTTAGTTTTAAATCTCTCAGTTTTGTTAAAATGCAAGTAAATTTAAATAACTCTTTCGTCCCCACGTAAAAATAAGTTCTGCAACTATTTATTTATTAAGTGAACAAGTTTTTTTTTTTTTTTTTTTTTTTTTTTTGTAGTCTAATAGGGTGGGTTTTTTGTTTTCTAAGTAAAGATTATTATAATTTCCCCCGTCTTTAGATATTTTTGGTAAATTTGCCGTTTCTCTTTTACTTGAGAAAAGATTTTTGCACACGTTGAATTCTATATTTTATATAGCTGAGATTTTATTGTAAATTTTAACTTAAGGTATTCTAAAGTGAGTTTGTTTTGTATTGTTAATGTGGTTGTTGCTAACCAATTGATAATTGAATCTCAGCAGTTTATCAGTAAGTCTAATTTGTAACTTTGCAATTTTCTTTTTATACAATTTACTTAATTTTTAGGTTTATATATATATATATATATATATATATATATATATATATATATATATATATATATATATACATATATAATATATATATATATATATATCTATATATATATCTATATATATATATATATATATATATATATATATATATATATATATATATATATATATATATATATATATATATATATATATATATATATATATATATATATATATATATATATATATATATATATTAGAATATATAAACTAGAAGTGACATTTTTAAACCCTTTATTAGATGCATGTCTGTCGTCAATAAATGAAAGATTTGAACAACTTAATGAATATATAAATATATGGAGTTTCTTATTTAATTTAGAAAATTTGCCCATCAAGAATGAACTTTTTAAATTGTGTAAACAATTACAAGAAAAATTAACTGTAAATACAAAATCAGAAATTGATGGTGCTTTGCTATGTGACGAACTAATTAGTGTGCAGTTTTTTATTAAAGATAAATTAAGCAATGTTGAAAATGAAATAAATACAAAAGAGATGACACCACTTTTTGTACTGAATTTTATTAAAAAACATTGTCTACAAGTTATATTCAAATACATGGATTGTTCTGCGCATTCTTCTTACAATACCTGTTACTGTTGCTAGTGGAGAACGTAGTTTTTCTAAACTGAAGTTAATCAAAACATATTTAAGAAATACCATGTTGCAATATCAACTTAATTCTCTATCTATGTTATCAATCGAGCAAAATATAGCTGAAAATTTAGATTTTTCTAGTTTGATAAGAGATTTCGCGGACAAAAAAGCTAGAAAAGTTAGATTTTAAAATTTAATAACTCTTGTTTATATAGTTAGAGGATTTATTATATGTTTAATAAAAACATTTTTTATTTTAAAAGCAGCGTTGCGTTGTCTATTTATTTAGTCACTCATTTCTATAAACCCATATCATGAAAAGTCTAAATTTATAATTTTATTAAAAAATTAATTAAATAAGAAGCTTGATGCACAATATGGATCTCTTTGCATTAAACTATATATTCCCTTTAGCACTCTTGTTCATCATTTTAGAGCATTGGTCTCGTTGTTAATGGTAACAACCCACCCATATATACCTAGGGGCGCGTTCACAAGTTTTGCCCAACCTGTCAAAAAAGCTAAGGCCGGCGCTGTATATATATATATATATATAATATATATATATATATATATATATATATATATATATATATATATATATATATATATATATATATATATATATATATATATATATAAAATATATTATATATATATATATATATATATATATATATATATATATATATATATATATATATATATATATATATATATATATATATATATATATATATATATATATATATATATATATATATATATATATATATATATATATATATATATATATATAATAAGTAAAAGACTTTGAAATAATATATTTATATGTTTATATATTTGTTCGAATTGATGACTGGAAAATCTTTATTTATTTAGATAAAATGATAAATGAAAGTATTTATGATTGGTATTTGGCTTTAAAAGATGCATCTTATGATGCAATATATTGTAGATATTGTTTGGATTTTAAAGTTGAACTGTTCTGCTGCAAGAAAGCTTTAGCCAAAAAGATAAATAGATTAGTTGACACCATCAGAAAATGAAAGAAACAACGAAAAAATAAAAAATTAGCATTGTTATTAGGTGAAGCCTTTTTTCCACCTGTGGCAAATTTTTCTGATAATACAGTGAGTGCATCAGAAATTCCTAAAGAAACAATACTGATAAGCGAAAACAAAATGCTTAAAAAAGAAAATAAAATTTTAAAAAGGAAAATGGAATCTATGATGGATTTACAAATGGATTATTTTACACATCTAAAAGATTTTGAAGATATGTCAAACAATCTAAAAATACTTATTTCGAAAAACTCTCTAATAGAAGCTGAATTAAACTTTATTAAAAAGTGTTATTGTGAAAAAGAATAAAAGCTTAATAATATTGAAAACAAATTAGAGCTATTAAAGTCAAAAAAAGAATCATTTAATGTTAGAAATTTGAATAAAAAAATAAAATATCGTGATACTCAGCTGGAAATAAAAAAGAATAAAATAAATTCGTTAAAAAATGAAGAAAAAAAAATAATATTGCAATTAAAAAATAAAATAACAGATATTAATTCAATTCTTGAAAACTCAGATATAAACATTTCTAAATTAAAAAACTAATTAGTAAATAGTAATTTTGTAAAACAATTTTTAAATAGTAATTTAAAAATTGTTTTACAAAATAAAACCAACTATATTAATGACAACAATATGAAAGATGTTATAAGTTTAGAGAAGGAAGTTGTTTCGTTATATAGTAAGACAAACATTTTAAAAGAGGAGAATCTAGAACTTCAAAAATTGGTTTCTTTGCTGGATGATGACGAAGTAATAACATTTGAAGATGGCAGATACAGTGATGACATTCGAGAAACAATAATGAAACTTCTTTCAATGAACTTGAGTATGAATAGTGTCAATGAAGTCATAAAAGTAGTTTTAAACAAACTAGCCAAAAAGAACATATCTAGACTGCCATCAGCCGCTGTAAAATGTAGGTTAATGCAGGAAGCTTCAATTTTAGGTCAATTTCAAGTTGCAGAAGCAATGCTTAAAAATAATTTGATAAATAAAAACTCTAAAATAGGCAATTGTTTGCATGGTGATGGTACTCAGAAATACCATAAGCATTATCAAAACTTTCAAAATACTACAACTAGTGGGAAAACTTTATCTTTTGGTCTGTCAGAAGTGGTTGGTAAAGATGCAGCAACTGTTTTGCAAAACTTTACTAATATAGTAGATGACATTTGTGACGTTGTTAGCAACTCAGCCACTGAAAAAGAAATTAATTTTGCTGAACTAATAACATCAATAAAATCAACAATGTCTGATCTTTCTTCGGTTAATCCTCTTTTTAACTCACAGTTAAAAACATTAAGGGAAAAACTTTTGCCTATTGCAATTAGTAACTGGGACTTTCTTTCCTCAAACGTCAAAGACAATATGAAGGACATGAGTAATTTTTTCTGTAAACTTCATTTGCTCGCTAATTTTGCTTCTGAAACTGATAAAGTTTTAAATTCTTCTGAAAAAATTCTGCTTCAAAATGATTTTGAAACTGTTTTTGCTTTTAGTGGTAAAGAATGTGGTGCTGTACGGTTAGTTCGTACTACATGTAAGGCATTTCATTCAAAGGGGTAGTGAGGAAGCTGGTGTTGCATCATGGTTTAATTCTTTTCTTTCCTCTCGTAACGATAAACCTTATTTTGTTCCATTTATTGGAAATCGATTTAATATTTTGTATTACAATGCAGCTGCCCTATACTATCATAAGGATTCTATAACAGAATTTCTTAATGCTTGGCCTAACCCTAATAATTTATTAAAAGCAATTAAGGAAGATATCACAAATCTTGTATTCATTGCTGAAGTCCGTGCATTAGGTATTATTGACAAACTACTTACTGGTCCAATGTGGAGAATTATTGAATCACTTGATAGTATATCATTTTTAAACCCCTACCTACTTCGCTTGAAAGTTAGACTTCCATCTCTTTGTATCGATGCGTCTTCTTTATTGTTTGCTAATGGAAAAATTTTTGAGGATACTAATCTTCTTCATCAAGATGTGGTTTACACCAAGCTGTTAAATTGCACTCAAAATGATGAGTTTGATTCTTTAACTGTTCAATCACTTGAAATTATTTTCCATGCGATTCTTGTTATTTTCCAATATTTACCACCTGGTAACTGATCAGTGTGCTGATCAGTTACCAGGTGGTAAATATTGGAATCCATCTAATTCTGTTTCTGAAGCTGCTTCTAATGTCAGTGTCACTAATAAAGCATCAGAAAGCGACTTTGCCATTTTGGATTTAATGGTTCGCACAAAACCCAATGCAAATGTTCAAACTATCCAGGCTTTGACAATGTGGTCTCAGAACCAAACATTAGAATGGCTTAATGGTAAATCAGATGAAGAAAGAAAACAATTGCTTGAATATTCAAGAACTAAAGTAACATTAATGAAAAGCAAATATGATGAAAGAAAAGAAGCTCTTAAAAAAGATAAAGCTATGCACCTTCTAGCAAAGCAAGAAGAAAAAAATCGAGAAGAAGTTAAACTACAACATAAAAAGGTTGCAGCTTGTAATGATTTGATAAATTTAAATGTAAGGGCTTGGATATCATTAGAGGAAGCAGAGAAAACAGTTTTTAATATAGAAGAGCCATTGAAGTCAAAAGTACTCCTAGCTCAACTTAATTTTTATCGCATAATCTTAGGCGTCGAATGTGACAAAAAACTTTTTTGTAAAACAAAGGTAGAAGGAAGCAAAAGAATAAACTTGTCTTCAGAGGAATTATATCAAAATCTTCTTATTGTTATTCAAGCAAATTTAACACCAAACAAACAATCTTTAAGTAATAATATAAGTAATAATTTAAAGCCTCGTACAATGCGTGATGCAGCTGTTGAAAACAAAAAAAAAAATGAATGGAAAAAATTCAGGATGCAAGACTAAACAAATTAATAGAGCAACAAAAAAAGCATTCTTTATCAAAATTTATTAACAATCCATCTGATTTTGTAGGTTTTTCTATACAACATCGTGTTAGAGAAGAAGATGCTCATTTAATTGATCAATTTGAACCACTTGCGCACGTTCCCAAGATACTTCATATCTTGGGAACGTGCGCAAGTGGTTCAAATTGATCAATTAAACGGTAGAAGAACTACATACCTTGTTAAGTATGATAATGAACCTGATGAAGTATGATCATTTCCTTTATTAATAGATTTTGAAAAAGGTGATCTTATTCTTTGTAGCTAGGATTGCGAGGTTTTATTTAATGTAAATTTAGAATTATGTTACAGTATATATTAATCTTATTTCTTTTATTGTTATGTTCCAATAGTTTTTTTTACTACATTTGAGTTCAGTGGTTTTTATCTTTGTAAATAGTATGAATCATACCTGATATGTTTATCGGCACCAATTTTGTTTATTTGTTGTTGTTTATTTGCAGCTTAACTGCACATTATTATTATTATTATTAAAAAAAAAAAAAAAGCTTATGCAAAAATACTATTACTTTTACATGAACTGCCTATCAAGAAAAGGAAAGTATCCAGAAATGGAGGGCTAACCTTAGGCTTATTTACTATTACTTTTACATGAACTGCCTATCAAGTAAAGGAAAGAATCCAGAAATGGAGGGCTAACCTTAGGCTAATTTACTATTACTTTTACATGAACTGCCTATCAAGTAAAGGAAAGAATCCAGAAATGGAGCGCTAACCTTAGGCTAATTTACTATTACTTTTACATGAACTGCCTATCAAGTAAAGGAAAGAATCCAGAAATGGAGGGCTAACCTTAGGCAACATGACAGCTCACGGATGGAGTGCAAAGTCCTATGGTTTACCTTCTCGTTGGTGCACTTCGTTAAGTAAGTTAGACAATTTTGTCTAATTTATGAACGGAATAGCCAAGGCAAATTATGTATAAAATTGTTTGTTAACAATACACACACAGCTTACTCTGAAGTTTGAATTGAAATTCGATAATTAAAATATTTTTTCAGTAAATTTACCGATATGAAGTATGCTAAGTTTTAAATGAATTTTGAAAAGTGAAATTTCTGAGTTTGCAACATATAGTCAAATTTGGGTACATTAATAGTGCGATAATTTATTTCAAAGACAAAACGATTTAAGACATCTATTAAAAAGTTTAAGACAAATAGATAGATAAGATAATCCGTATAAGAATTTCCATGACTGTTAATCTATGTTAATTCCGTATCTGTTAATCGATGTAATCTCAATTTCTTAATACAAGAGGGATGGGGTTAATAAAAGTGGATGGAGGAGTTTAGTCAAGATTTAATGAACCGGGGGAGGGGAGGGTCAGAATTTACACTGAAAGTTTTATTACTTATCAGTAACTAGTATGTATTTTTTGATTTTTAAAGCTGATTTTCACTAATTTTTTTTTAGTTTTTAGATACAATTTTTTTGTTAAAACAAGTAAAAATTAATAAACGGGAGGGGGGTCTTAATAAGCTTAGTGCGGGTGGCAAAGTTTCCCCAAAATTAATAAACGCCTCCCCCCCCCCTTGAAATTAAGGACTCGAGAGTACACAATCAAATAAAGCCAAACACAATGAAATAGAACAATTCAACGAGTTTTTCATTCACTGTTTTCAAAATTTTTAAAAAAGTTAAAAACCTTAACCCCATTAAAAAATAGAACATTTTTTATATTATGATAGGTGCTGAAAACAATAAATTTGTCGAATCAGTAGACTATAAGTGGTTAAATATTTTTTTAAATCTATAACAATACTGAAATTATTAACAAGTCTTTGACTAATTTCTTTATTTGTTTGTGCAAAAATAAATTTTAGATTTATGTTTATTTTGTACATATTTTGACGTTTTCGGCGTGTTTTATTTGGGTCCACGTTGTTCAATTGATAATTTATTAAAGAAAAATAAAATTAATTTAAGTTAATATTTATCATCAAAGTTTTGTTACGCTCAACGTATTATAAATTAAAACATTTGAAAATTTATTTTGTGTCAAAAAAGTTTAAAACATATTTAAACATATTATACAGTTATTTGACTATTTCATGGTACGTCTGCGTTAACCCCCAAAAAAATTCTACTTATGAATTGTTCAAATAATTTAGATTTACAATTTATTTTCTAATAAAATTTTATTATAAATTAGTTTACGCAACTTTTTACGCAAAAAAAAAAAAAAAAAAAGTTTTTTTTTTCGGTGCCAAAAATTGAACGAGATACTTTAAGAAAATATTTCATAAAAAATCTATGAATGGAAAATATTAAAACACGTATATCTTTGAAACTAAATAAGCTACAGAGGTGGTTGAAACCATTTTGAAAATGAAATAAATTAAGGAATATAATGCATTTAATATAAAAAATATTTACATTTGCTTTAAATATTGCCTAAACTGCCTACTTATAAGCACTTTTTATACAGTTTTAAAAGTATAAACATCAGCAATACCCTTGTAGTTATTAACAACATCTGAAGTTATATCTAACTGATTCTTGTATTCATCCAGTGATGTTTGATTATTGAGCGGCGATGAGAGATAAATGCCAATTATTATAACGTTAGCCTGATTTTTTAAAAGATTTATTGCAAAGATCTTTAAAAAGAATAATAATTTTTTGAAACAAATGTTTTTGAATAAAAAGTGCGTTTCCATCTAACGGTGGAAACGCATTTTTTATTCAAAGAATGAAGAGTGGGTGTTTTTACAGATATTTTTTACTACAAAATGTTTAAGTTTTGATAACCATTAATGAAAAGATTGATTTCTAAATCAAAACAGTGTTAAAATGTGTTTAAAAAGATAGTGAATATTGGCGATTTTAGTGTAACTTTATAAAATTTTACATCAAATTAGAGTACTTCAGTTAGTACCTCAAGTTTTCAGACCTATGTTTTTATATGATTCTGAATGTTTTTATATGATTCTGAATGTTTTTATATGATTCTGAATGTTTTTATATGATTCTGAATGTTTTTATATGATTCTGAATGTTTTTATATGATTCTGAATGTTTTTATATGATTCTGAATCAGTATGATATAATACTTTTGATACAGGAAAAGGCTTAACACCCTTTGACCTTTTTTGAAGTATTTGGTAAAAGGTTATGAACAGATCTTGGACGGTTTTTTGGTTTTTAGGGACGGTGTAAATTCATTTTTTGCCTATTTTCATGTTTTTTTTGGTTACTATGGCAACCAAAGACTTTTTTCAAGGATTTTGTTTATTTATATTATATTGATATTTTACATTCTTAATTTAGTTTAAAATGTTTAATAATTAAGTTAGAGGGGAGGGCTACCTTATTAAACTCTTGTTCTACTTTTTGCAATAAACAAATAAAAAGTTATTGTATTTAAAGTAAGCGGATGAACAGTCAAAGAACATACACCTTAAACAATTTTGTCGGTTTAAACGTCAGATAATTTTTTCCTCAGCCGTGTTCTACCGATTGTCGATATTACGTTCTTAGTTATTGAAGTGCCTACTTTTAACTTCAACAGTTTATAAGAAATTAGTTTTATTTCTCAATCATGCATATTACCTATTCTTGTTTTATATATTATAGACAAGTGACTCTTCCTCATATTTGGTAAAAGTTGAGCAATATTTTTTTCCCTTTCCAATTTCAATTACAGCATTTTTAACAAGTGGAAATTTTCCTGAATTGATTGCGGCCGAACCACGGTTATTACTTATTAAACACCACACTTAACTGCTTCCTTTAACTGCTTATTTTTCATCTCCGTCATCTGTTAGAACATTGCAACTTAATTTATTAACTGTAAGACTTTCCTGTTTTAATCTTATTTTCAACTCAAAGCCTTTTTTCTCGTATTTTAGTAAACACAATTTTTAACGCGAACAAAAACAACAACCTAAAATGCGCTTTAAAAGAGGTTTGGTAGAGAACTATATAGAAGTATACTGCAGGCAAAATATTCATTAAACAACGTCGAGAAGAAATCGTATAAAAAATTTGTTTAATTTAGTTTTATTCACCTTGCGTTTAGTTTTATTCACCTTGCGTTTTGAGGTTCTTAAAGCTAGCATTTTGCAGTGGAATATAAAAAGTAAAAAGGGTAAGAGATAGGGCCGACGACACGAGCTTCGAATTTGGTGGACGGCCAAATCGCCAATTCTTAAAAAAAGATTTCTTTATATAAAGTTTTCTTAAAAAAAAAAGGAAGGGGGGTAAAACTTGCGTCCCCTCTCTTTCCCCGGTGTCGTCGGCCCTGAGGGAGCAAAACATTTAAAAATATATTCAGTTGGGAAAATAACACTTCTATGCAGAAACTTTTTAACCAAAATTAGAAGCAATAAAACCAATTATTTAACTTAGCATTTTGAGGTCCCTATTGAAAAAAGGATATTTTAAATATTTATACCAAGTGAATAAAAAAAAACAATTGCTTTTACTCAGTAATTGGTCAGCTTTACGTGAATAAAAATTTCAGCAATTTTCCTTAAATTTTTATTCACGTAAAGCTAAGCAATTACTGAGTAAATTGCTTAACTTTGCGTGAATAAAAATTTGTGTAAAACTGCTAAAGTTTTATTCACGTAAAACTGACTAATTACTGAGTAAAAGAATTGCTTTTTTTTATTCACCCGGCCTTTTATCTAAAGACATAAAAATGGTACCTCAAAAATTTAACTTATTTGGCATTCTTACAAGAGTATTTTGTTAACTCTTAAAAGTAAAAACTAAGTGGATGTCCAAATATTGTGTTTTAACCAGGATCTTAATAGATACCTAATATTCTGAGGTCGTTTTAATTGTACATTAAAATATTATTAGTTTTTACAATAGTTACCATAATTACATTATCATAAAATAAGTTATTAACAAAAAATTTTACAAAATATTATAAAAAAAGTGTGAAGTATAAAAAGAAATAATTAGGAAATAATTTTCAAAGTAAGATAATTGAGTAATTATATTGTTATAGGAATGGTGTTTGCTTTTAATTGTGTACTAAAGATTTTCCCGTTTCATATTGGATACCTTCCTTAATTTTGAGCTCATACTTAGAGAAAGCTCTGTCAATAATGGAAAAACGATAAAGATTTGTTAAATTTTTGCATTGTTGTTATGATGCAAGGTGTTTGAAAATATGGGAGGCCTTATGGTAACTATTGGTAAAATAATTACTATGTTAAAAACTAGTAAAATATTTATGTACACAAAAAAATTGTGTACATACAGTGCCGTGCAGACATATTTTGCGGCCCCAGGCAGACTTTCTTGAGGGGCAAAAACCGCAATTTTTTATAATATTATTATAATGTAGGAAATCATTTCAAATCTTCAATTAACTGTATTTCAAGAAAAACTTTTACAACTTGACATATTCTTCAATTACATAATGCAATCTTTCTGGCCTTAGTTATAGCAAACTCTTTTATTTTTTCCTCGTACTTTAGACTACTGCTCTCATGCTCAAAGCTCAGTAATTCCCATTGAGTCGCTCTTGTAACATGGTGGTCCTCAGTAATGCTAGCCCATTGAGTCGCTCTTGTAACATGGTGGTGTAATATGTCTCAATCAATTTCAGTTTGGAGAAAGATCTCTCCCTTTAGCAACAGTGACTGGTATTGTCAGTAGAACTCGAAGTGCTATACAAAGGTAAGGGTATAGCTCAGTCATTTTTTTCTTAGTAATATATTGAAGCACTTCAATTAGTGATGTCACACCAAGTGGTAGTAAATTGATAATATTTGAAATTTCCGTGAAAAGTTCTTGGCTGTCAATATCATTTCTCCCTTTCTATTCAGTTTTGTTTTCAATTCTTTACAACTAGTCCTTAACCCTTCTTTATCAATAATCTTAATATTAAAAAGGAATCCAAATGTTCCACACAAATGATTTAGTTCAGTGAATCGTTTATCCAACCTATGTATGGCTACTTTTTTTGTCTCATTGAAGAAGTTAATCCATAAATTTTCCATTGGTGTAAACTATGCATGTTCAGCTGATTTGTAGAGAGATTGTTTTTTGACCTTTCTCATTCGAGGTTGAGGCAGCTCAGTATCAATTTCACAGCTGCAACTTTGTGAGATTCGTGTAACAAACTGTCAAAATTATTTCTAAGAGCACTGAGAACTACTATTTTTTCAAACTGCAAGTACTTGCTTGCAATATTAATCTGCAGCAGGAGTTCATACCATATCACAGTCTTTATGATGAAGGCATATGATGACAATTCGTTTGTCAAAGATCTCGTTCAGGGATCACTTTTTTTGTTGAGTTTTCTAATTCTTCTAGTAGTACCATAATTTCAGGTAAATGGTTACTAACAACTTTTAAAATTTCTATTCGAGATTCCCAGCGTATCTCACTCCATTTCTTTATTGTTGCTTGAACACATTGTTCAATGATTGTCCATCTATGTGGTGATGCTGAGAAAAATACATACAAAAGATATTCAAAAATTAACTTTGTGGATGCATTGCATTTGCCTGTATAAGAAAGAGTGAGAATTATTAAATGGGCACCACTTGAAAAATAGAAAGCTAAAGGATTCTGTTGCAGAACTCGTGCTTGTATTCTTTTGATGCGATCTTTCATGTTGCATCCTTGTCCTCTGAACCCATCAATATTTAT
>NC_061160.1:59969416-60076916 GCF_022113875.1 Hydra vulgaris
TTTTATTGAAAGTGAACCTTTAATTAAAGTTAGAAAGTTTTCAAGAAAAGATACGTGTCGTATCAACATTTCCTGTCCGGGAATTGTCAATTCTACAACACGGCAGAGTCAACTTGTTTGATGCCTAGATTTTGTGGCGGAAGCATAACCTGTCAACTCTACTTGTCAGATTCAAATTAGCAGTAGCAGGTTTTACCAGGTATCCCATAAACAGAAAGTGGGTTGCCCATCACTCGCTGACATCACGTTATGTGTTGGTTCAAAAATTGTCATTCTAATGAAGCGATTTAGTCTGATCAAGTTTGACATTAGTCTATATAAATGAAAAGTAGGCTTGTTGAAAATATATTAAGTGCTTCCCTTAACATTCATTTTGTGAAAAGTATGACACTGTGCTATGTCTTTAAGGAAGTTGGACTTTGGTTTTAAAGAGTTCTAACAATAAAATTTTGATTTATCAAAATATGTTTATTAAGTGTATATATCAAGCTCATATTGCAAGAAAATCTCTCTGTTTAAAACAAACAATTAGCTTATCACTTCTTCATAAAGTTCCACTGCTGCGTGATGTATCATAAATACAAACAAATATTTTGCATTTTGTTTACCATAAAATAGCTTTTTTTAAATTTTTTTAGTTATAATTAATTATGCTTGGCCATAGAATACTTCTAGATTCATTGTTTAGTTCAATCTAAAAAAATGTTATGCAAAAAGGGTTAAGATTCTATTAACTGTTAAAATAATTACAAAAAAAATACTAAACTTGAATTAATTTAGATAATTTAAGTTAGATATTAAATATTAAATATCAATTTAGAAAATATAAAAACAATAAAAAACGCTAAATTTGAATTACTTTAAAGAAATTATAAGAAAAAGAATAAAAAGCATCAAATTTTTTAGGAAAATATAAGAAAAAGAATAAAAACACTAAATTTGAATTAAATCAAAGAATATATATATATATATATATATATATATATATATATATATATATATATATATATATATATATATATATATATATATATATATATATATATATACTAATTTTAAATTAAATTATAAAACAAACTCAATTGTAAAATGAAAATACTTTTGAAGGCTTTGAAATATAACCTATGTTGTAAAGTGCTTTTTGTTTAGGATAATAAAAATATACAATATCTATTTTTGAAAGGCATTTACTATCTGTTTTTGAAATGTTTGAAAGATATATTTATTTTTGAAAGAATTTACCATAACTTTTAAAACAGAGAACAATAAACAATATGAAAAGAAATTTTTTGTTAACTTTTGAATGAAATGACTATGCAAACAACTCAGATATAAATATTAGGTTTGGCACATAGAAACTTTTATGTTAATAAACCCTGATAGGCTGCTTTTACAATGGCATTACTAAATGCCAACCTGGATTATTGTAACAATAACAACAATAACAATGTTATTTATGAATTATAATTATAAGAAAGATACAAATAAATGAACTGCATTAAAGACACTAATATAATCAGAAAAGCATCCATTATTATGCTACTTTTAGTTAGTCAGGTTTTTTTTAATTATACATATAATAGAATAAAAAGAAGCCGCTTACCGTAACATTGATACATCTTCTTGGTAGGATTTTAATTCAATTGATGCTGGATTTTTAATTAATTTTTCTAATATTCGAGTGTGACCAAAAAATTCATCTATGCCGCTAATTACAACTACTTGACACTTCTCAGAGACTTCACAATCCTCTAACAAGTTTATAAGAACTGAGCATGATTGTAGATCTAAACCATCATTTAATTCTTTTAACACAGCTGGAAGTGTAATAGGTATATGTTTTAAATAAATATGCATAAAATCACCATCAAACTTTGAAACAATAGGTCTTTTGAGTTCATAAGGATAAAGCTTAATATGATCAGAAGATATGACATGTTTGCACAAATCATTTAGTTCAACAATAGAAATTGCTTTTTCTAGTGTACTCACTTGGTCGAATGTATTATTTTGAATATTTGTTTTATTTGGAGGAATTATCAAAGATTGTAGTTCATGCAAAGTTTTATTTGTCAAATTTGGTGCATTAATTGCATTTAGATAAATGGAATCAGAAAAATCAATATTAGCATTTATATGACTTTTTTCATTAATACAGTTAGTTGATTCTGAATTTAAATATTGACTTTTAAGTGTCATATTCAGATTTAAGCACTTTTCTTTTATTTCAATATCCATACTTTTATTTATTTCAACATCCAGTCTCTCTTTTACTTCAATCTGCTTTTCTATTCTATTGTTCCCAGTCGCATGAATTTTATAAGGTAATCTATTCATAACTGAAAAATTTTGATTTTGATTTTGAAAAAAATTCTTAAGGGTAAAATCTTTTGAAAGATCACCCTCCTCTACCCAATTACTAGTACCATTTCTAAATAAAACTAAAACTTCTGTAGAATTTTTACCATTGCGATAACCTAAAATGCAATCAACTGTTTTATCAACATAAAAAGAACACTTATCTTCACTAATATTATTTTTTATCACTTTAGGTCGACCTCGTTTTCTTTTAATTTGAAGTTTATTTTCATCAATAAATGAAGTAGTGATATTACATAAAATTTTGTTACTATCATCTAATAAATAATTTTCATTACTAAGTTGCACTTGATTTTTTTTTTCAAAAGTATGACAACAATTCTTTTTTTGCAGTTCTTTTCCCTCATCTTCATGCGGTTTAAGATTTTTTAAAGACAACTGTGTTTGTGGTTCAACTAAAAAATTTTTATTTAGTTGATATTCCATGTTCAAATCAGTTGATTTTTTATATGACATATTTTTAAGGTAATCATTGTTTGTATATTTTGCTTTATTTTTAACATAAATATCCAAGTAATGCAGAAATGGACCACGCTGTTTCGGCTTCCTACCACGTTTTTTTTTAAGTAAATTAACACCATCAGTTATGCTAGTTTCTAAGTTACCATTATATTGAAGTTTTTCATCACATTTTAGTTTCCTCTTTAAATCTCTGTTTACTCCTTTATTTTTTTTTTCTAACTCTAATATTTTTGGTTCTTCATGTGAATGTAAATGCATTACAAATTCAGATTTTTGGTTTTCACTTTTTAAGTTTTCTCTTATATGATCATTTTTAAAATTTTGTAGAACACCTTCTATTTTAAAATCAGTTGCATCAGTCTGAAAAAGTTCACATTTTAATATCTCATCAGTTATTATTTTTTTTGATTTATCAAAATTTTCATTTTTTCCCTCAATATTAACACTCTTCAGAACCGATTTGAATACATCATTTTCGAAATCACAATTTGTCTTTTCCCCATTATAAGGAGAAAAAAAATCATTAGATACAATGTTTTTTGAACGAGGAGAAAGTTCTTTTAAATTTGAGTTTGTTTTTAAAAAGTTTGTCTGCACTTTACTCTTTTTTATCTCAGAAGACAAAAAATTATCTAAAGTGTTTTCGATTAATGTTCGGGTGTTTGGTCCAACTACATTATCTCCTACGAATTTTGTTGAAGGTAAAACATCATTTAACATAAATTTTCTTTCTTTATGAGGTACTTGTATTATAATAGATGTTTCCATCTTGTGATAAAAACCATTTCTTTGAAATTTGGCAAAGCTATTATAAGAATTCAAGCGTCGACGTATTTTATCTTTGTTAAATAACTTTCCGCGTCTTCGTAAATGTTCCGACCTAGTTTGGTACACTTTTGATGTGGTGACTAAGTCGCTTTGCTTCCTTTTTGTTTTTCGACATTCGCACGATAACAGTTTTTCCTGTAGACGAGTCATTTTAATTATATAAAATGCATTTAAAATAATAAAAATAAAAAATTTCTTAGAGGATATTTATCGTGAAATCTTTACTAACGCATTATCTGATAATTCGTTTATATCTCAGCCATTTTTAATAACGGTGGAAAACCAAATTTTGAGTTCTTTCAAATCTGTATTGGGTAAAGTAATTGTAATAGAGTTGTAGAATTAATTACTTTATTTGAATGAAATAAAATTATAACAAATAAATACCTTTAAAAAAAAAATTATGTTATTAAAAAAATTAGTTTTACTTAAGAATTAAATGAAACTTATTTAAGAAATGAGGGATTGAACTTAAAATAACCCCCTGTTTTATATAAAGCTAAAAATGCAGTGTTGGAACTTGCTTAGAATTTCACAATAGAACACGAGACGTAAACAAATAAAAAAATGCTCTTCGCAAAGCGTGCATTGAATTTAGCAGCTTTATATCGAGCAGCTTTGCTTAGGAATAGCTTTTTTATAAATACCAGTATATTAAAAAAAAAGTCATGCATAAACTTAACCAATAAATTACATTCTGATTAAAGTCAGTTTTAAACACATTTAGTGTTAGTAAAATTTACTTTTTTTAATTCTTTTTATAAAAATATTTGTTTTTTGTCATAATCGCTTGAAGATCGCTCGATTTTTTTTAAACAATCGATTTTAAGCACACAAAAAAAACATGTATATATTATATTAATTAGGATTATGTTTTTTAAATTTATAAATATATATATATATATATATATATATATATATATATATATATATATATATATATATATATATATATATATATATATATATAATATTGAATATATCTCAAAGTTTAAAATTTTAGGGCTTTTTTGTTCCAATCATCATTTAACAATAATATGTATAAAAACAATACGGAACTATCTAAAAAAATTGGGAATTAAAGGCAATTAATTTTTACTGCTTACATCTTCCTTTACAACTTACATCAAATTACAAAAATAAATTTAAATAAGAACAGCGCTATATTGTAGATCATCGCGTCAAATTTATTTGTGCTTTCTTATGCTGGATCGATTTTAAGTTGCAAATTTTTTTGTTAAAATATCAATTTGCTGTCAGAGTTTAATTCTATTCTTAATAATATTCGGGGGCAATTTTACCCCAATGAAGGCGATTTTTAAGTTATAGTCAGGTATTTGACACATTCATAAGTCGGGTGAATTTCGGTTTTGAGGACCTTTTTTTTTTAGATGCCAGTCGGTACTTTTTATTTTATTTTTATTTTTTTTTTTGCTATATGTGTCGAGGTATTGATGAATGTTTTTTTATTATTATTATTATAATTACTTTTTTGAATTAACTAATGCAAAAAGAAATAAGGTGATATTAACAAAATATTAAAACCTTTTACTTTGTTAACTTTTGTAATAGTCCGAAATGAAAACTTTTAATGCAATCCCGTAAAAATCGGCATTTGTGCTACATTGAATTAGCCAAAATGTAAGCTCTGAAACAAAGTCCTTTTTCATTTTCTAGATGTAATCTCATGTATGTTTTTTCACCATTTTATTATAACATTGTTTATATAAAAATTTATAAAAAGTTACTTAAATTATTAAATGTTTTTTTTTTTTTTTTGTAAATCTTCTTAAGGTGTATCAGGTAACATCTTTAAGGCTATTGAATCCTATTGAATAAAATTTGCCCTCGATGAACTGTACTCTTTTTCATATTCTGTAACTTCTGGGGTTCTATCCTTGGCCCATACTTTTTTTAATTTACATTAACAATCTCCAAGAAATTCTCACATAGAAGGTGGCATTTTACGCTGATAATACAGTTAGAATGAAATGCTGTTGCCATATCTAGAGCGAATCTTCACATCGTTGTAATATTGCTTATCTTTCTTATTTCTATAAATACTATAATGGGCACTGCTCTACAGAGATAGTGTTTACTAAAATTCATTCTCGTATTTCTTGTCATTCAATTAAGTCTCTTATTCAATTAACTGTACCTTTGTGCTCCAAAAATTCTTATTCATCTAGTTTTTTTTTGTCGAGGTTCTTTGAAATTCGCTCCCTTTTTCTTATTTTCCCTATTCATAAAACTTGTAATCTTTTAAGTCGTCTGTTAATCGTTATCTTGTTTTATAATCTTCATGTTTTCTCTTCCAGTAACTTCCAACTATAATAGTGGTTGCTTTCAGCTGGTTAAAAATGAAGACGTTAAAAAAATTATAAAAATAAAAACCTAATGTTTTTGTTAACTTGAACAAATTCAAGTAGATAAGAAAGAATTTTGTTAACTTATTGTAATTTACGGCATTGTGGTTTATCTTCCTTCAGCTAATTGCCATATAAAGGCCACATACCAAGGCCAACAAAGACGAGTTCAGCTCACCAAAGGGCATTATAACCTCTTTAGACGGATTAAGAGTTAGTTTATGTAGAACGAAGAATATTAGAGTGAAATCGAGTTAAAAAAAAGCATAAAAATGGCGGATAGAAATTGCACTGAATGTTACAAATTATACATTAATCAGTTATAACTAACTTTTTGTAATTTATTATAGCATAAACAACTTGTTTATTCTTCGGTTTTTTATCGTATTACTCTTCGTTTTTATTAGTTGTTCAGTGTCAATTTTAATTACTGTTTTAGTGGTAATGGGTAGCACTTTATTTAGTGTGTGATTGTACTATTTTTTAATTTTCACTGAATTAAGAGAATGAAAATTTGAATGATATTTTGAGTTCTTTTTATCGACTTTTTACCCAAAAGGCGAGATTGTTTTTAATTGTAGACATAAAAATAAATTTCTTTTTTTTTAATTTGATTTTTTATGCTATATTTTTCTATACAATACCTTTTATATCCAAAGATATTGTTAGCTTTGCATAAGAACAGCCACAAAAAGTCATTAAGACTTATCCAAAGTAGCGTCCATTATTGACCAACATTTTTGCGACCGAAGTATTACTCTGAGTTGGCGAAAATTCGTATCGCACAACAGCCCGGTTTTAACTTTTTGTCTAACGCTTTAACCAAATGAGCTTTTCATCATTTGTAGCAGTGATTAATTGTTTTTTTCATCTTCATTAAATGAATATGAAATGAGCAATTAATCACTAACAAATTTTGTTAAAGATGTCAGAATTAGTTAAAGTGATACTCGAGTATCACTTTAATGTGAGTTGTCAAAGTGATGTCCGAGATGTGATTGGTCAAAATGATGCTCGAGATGTGAGTGGTCAACGTAGTGCAGCCGTGGCGCAGTGGTTAGAGCGCTTGCTTTATAAGCAGGAGATCCAGGTTCGAAACGAGCTTTGGACATATTTCGCGTCACAGTAAGGAAGGAGGCGTGAACTTCCTGGTTAAATGCACTTCTACGGTGCGTTGTGACAAGACCGTTAGGATTTCTTGGGACACCTAAATAACAAATTAAATTTAAAAAAAAAAAGTATTTTATCTCTCAAATAATAAAAAATCGTATATCATTATCTATAACTAAAGTTAAAAATATTATGATGGAAACATTAGAGCAGCAGCGGCATTTTGAAAAATTGGCAAAAACCTTACTAATATGAAAATGTTTTTTAGTTATGGACATACCAAAAACTTTGAATTTATTTTCATAATATTTAAAAAAAGAAAAACATGGGTATTTATCTCTAAATGGTGTGGTGACACATTTTCTAACAGATATTATGTCGGTTCTAAAACGCTGTCCAAGAAAGATTCAAGGTTGAAAAGATTGGGAGTCGAAAAAGGAATCTCATACCTAAAGAACTTTTCAGTCTTCACATAATTGTATTATTAACATTAAAGAAAGTGCTGGGGCAATAGAGTTGGATGGTGTTGTTACAAAATTTAAACGTTCTTTCAGAATAAACGGTTACAAAAAAAAGTAGAGTGGTGATGGTAATTGTAAATGATTTATGATATATTTGATGCAAAACTAAAGTTACGAGTGAAGGTGTTGCTATTGTTATTATATTTTTGTAGTGTAATTACCCTTGTTATAAATTTTATCATTTATTATTTACTTAATATCAGTTATTTTATTATTAGTAAATATCCTTAAATGTTATGTCCTTATTTAGAAACGCAAATAAGTGGATGGCCAAGTGAACCCTTCAATTTTCGGTTTTTATTATTATTAAGTTTCAGCATTAATAAGACTATTTTTTATTTATAACCAAGTGGACTAAGCCATCAACAACATAGATCGTTATTAAAAAATGTTGGTCAATAACGGACGCTACTTTGGATGACTATTTGTGGCTGTTCCTTTGCTAAGCCAACAATATCTTCGGATATATGAACATTGTATAGAAAAATATAGCATATTCAAATATAAAAAAAAGTTACTTTTATTTTTATTTTTTTGTTATTAAATAAAGTTTATAATTATTTTTAAAAAATGTCTCCTGAATAATTTTGTAAATTGAGGTTAGTCCACTTGGCCTTAACACCATCCAACTAATTGATAAATTACAAAATTATAAAGCAATTCATCAGTTTAGAGACTCTAAAAAGTCAGGTGGGTTTGACAACTCTGAGAAGACAGGTGGACAGTTAGTACAACTTTTAAAAAACTCATTGCTAAATAAACGTAAAAAGAAGTTATGCTCAACCATAGGCGCATTGAAATTGTAAAGAATGAAAAAATGTTTTTTTTATCTACGCTACACACAGACCACCCCAGAACAATTAAACTGTTTGAAGATTAGTAAAAAAAGATTATTAAAAACCATATGAAGAACAGCGTGTACCTCGCGGCCAATTTTATTTTTAATTTGCTTAAGTATGACCAAAAAAAAAATGATACTACATCTTCCAGAATGTTCACATTCCGGTAATTAAGAAACCCACTAGAAAGTGCCACTGCATTATTAATCACTTTAGTCATATTGATCACTAATGAGTTCTTAAACAGTAAAATTAGTTTAGTGTACGGGAATGGTAATTTTGAATTCCGGTCGTAACAGGATTTGCCTGAATTTTTAATAAAATCCGGGCGGAACAAGGTTTATATTTATGTACTTTTTTACCTTCGAAATTGAAATTGAAAGCCTGCATTGTGGCTATATAATATATATTTACAACCTATATTTATATATATATATATATATATATATATATATATATATATATATATATATATATATAATATATATATATATATATATATATATATATATATATATATATATATATATATATATATATTATCAAGAGTTTTGTAAATTTTGTAACAGCTGGATAGTTAAATCTATCTTCACAATACGCAAAACCAGTGAGTTCAAATTTTAGCAACTCGGCTACTTTTGTTCAATTCAAAAGTTTTGTATCAGGTTTTTAAACAAACTTATTTCAGGAGAGTAATTATTTATTTCTAAATTTCCTTTGAATTATGTATTCTTTACTGATTTAATTAGAAACTTATCGTTGTGTGGCGCGTCGGCATTTTTTATTGAAATAACTATCATGACAATGTCTTGAGGAAACTTTTTATTTGAGAACCTTTACATATTTCAATCACATATGATTCAGAATATATATCCAGCAAACATATTTGTAGAGGATTTGCAAAGGTACTACTAGACGTTTTTGTGGAAACATCGGAGTTTTGTTCATCGAATACAAATTGGACTATTAGTGGCATCCGATATAAGCGGCCGGCCGATAACATTTTAATGTGATATAGTGGCAAGTCATTGGCTGGCCACTTTGACGGCTGCAACAAATGATTCACTAAGTAACCAATGAGCGTAAGTACGACGAAACGCTCAAAATGCTTATATACAGGGCCGTCCCAAAAGTGGTGGGGTGTCCCACCCTCTTTTATATATTCATTTGATTTTTGGCACATTTGCTTTTGAACATTTAACATTTGATTTGGCAAGTTTTGAACTATAGTTGGCAAATCTTGTCGTGAGAATAATAAGGTTATATCTCCATAACGTTGTGAGAATTTAACTTTTGATTTTTAATTATTTAAATGTTTTTCAGTTGTTGTTATTTATATTGATAAAATATGTTTTTTATGTTATTTGTCTTATAATTAACCTTACATTATTAGTTTCATAATTTTTAAAATTGTTTGACAACAAATTGTTAATTTCAACTTTAAATAAGGTTGAAATTGACAATGAAAAAACAAAAACTAACAATTTTTAAAGTTATATAAATAATAATAAAAAGATTAATATTTATAATTATATAGTGCACTCTAGTACACTTTTGTTTAGTGTACTCTTAGAGTACACTTTTATTTAGTGTCCTCTTGGAGTACTCTAAACAATAAGTTGAACAAATTTGATATTTTGATCCTTTAATTTAATGAAATTTTCTCTTTTAATTTTGAAATTGAAGAGAGCATAACAAATTTTTTAAATTCTCTTAACAGTACAAAAGGGAGATAGAACCCTATTATTCTAACGTCACAAAATGTTCAATACCGAGGATCTTTTTTTTGTGTGCCTCTAGTTACAAAAAATACATACTTTAGCCCCCCACCCCCATGAGAGACCTCTTCGACCCTGCTTATGTAGGTTCACTAAGATTTCGCTACAGAATGTTTGCCGGATATCTTTTTAACACTTTTTCGAAGGTTTTTAAATGTAGATATACAAGGATATAGGATTTATATCTTCTAAACACTTTTTTCCTACCTTTATCGATGGTTTTCAGTCGGATTTTACAAGGTTTAGCGTTATATTTGTTTTACTAGATTCATGCAAAATGTTTAAACTATTTTTAGAAAATACTGTTTTGAATTGACTTGAATTAAATTTGTGTTTAAGATAGTTGAGTTTAATTTGGACGAGAGCGTATTTTATCTTTTTTAAAAGTAAATTTTAAGAGGGAATTAAAGAGACCAATTTAAATTGTTGTAAACATAAAGGATTATCTTATTTATTGTTAATAACCTTTTGTACAGAAGAAAAACCAATAAAAAGTTCGAAATTAGGTTTTTTATGAAGTCTACACGTGCTAGACCAGGCATTTTATTGTGAGGCGAAAATAAATGAGGCTAAAATTTTCCAAATTTAATTAGTTAACGCTATGAATTCAGAATGAAATATTAATTCATGTTGTAAAACAATTTTTTAAAAATTTTGTTTGATTTTCAGTCAAGTTACAAAAATATAACAAACATTTTCTTCTGTAACTTATAAAAACTTATAAATTCAACACACACACACGCACGCATATCTTCATATCTCTACATATAAGAGAATGCATAAATCAGATATTGAAAGCATTAATCAGACTTAATGGAATAACTTATTTCGAGCTTATATTTTATATTCTTAAGTGTAAATAATATATAATTCGATCAAAAAAAAGAACAAGAACTTTTTTTGTTAAATATAGCTTTTCTGATCGTTAGAATTACATTGAAAGAATTTGATATAAACAAAATAAAAACGATCAAAATCGAAGTTGTTTAATAATTTATTCTAACCCTGACCTGACTGTTCGTTTATTCTAGCTCTTTGAAACCTTTTAATACTAAAAAAGATACTAGAACTTATAAAATATGAGAAACAGTTTCGAAATAAGCCGATAAATAACTTCGTTATCCTCATTCTCTCCAGTCAAACGAAGATATTTTGCAAATAATGGCGGTAATATGAGTCTGGAAACTAATATATCTCGATTAAAATTTGAAGTCTTTATATTTTTTAGCGTTCTTGCCGGAATCAGAAGGTTTCTTTCTTTTCTAAAAACACAGACAATATTTCAAATAATACAAACAAAAAATACAAACAAAAAATGATAAAACAAAATTTGAATAAAATTTTACTTTTTTTGCAGCATGTTCAGCAACCATATCACTCAAATCTTCTCGCAGCGCTTCTCTTTCTTTTATGGAATCATCATACTTAGCCGCCATTGCAGCTGGTTCAAGTTCTAATTCACTTGGATCTAAGGTTATTTCTACACCTTCAGTTTTTTTAGTAGTAACCAAATCATATGTATGAGCTGAACCCATGAGAGCACTTCCTACTTGCGCTCTCTTTTCTGCAAGAACAGTATATAATGCAGGAGTATCTCCTCCTGTTTCCATAGCATCTTCTATTTCTTTACGTTTTCGCAATTCTATTGCATCAGGTGTTTCCATACCTGCGCCCACTGACGACAATCCGCTTGGTGTAACAAGTCCTCTATATTTGTAAAATTAAACATAAATATAATAATTATACTAATTTTTAGGTGAGTACTTTTAAAAAGTAATGAAAAATGCATACACATCGCCTGGAGTAACAACACCAGTTTGATCTTCTTCCTCTTCTTCTTCTTCGGATTCTTCTTCAGATTCAGACTCAGACTCTAATTCGCCCCATTGTGTCTTATCAAACACTTCGTTTTCTGCTATTGCGGATATTTCTTCACTGTGCGTTCCAAAAACATCACCATAAAGAGGTTTACCCATCTCATCAACTGGAGGTTTTCCCCATCCACCAGCATGATATCCAAACGAAGCACCCTAAAAAAAAAAAAAAATTAAATGAAGCCGAATAAACTAATATTAAAAAAAAAATAAAGATCTTTCAATAGAAAAAAAAGGAAAAATTTATAATAAAAACGTACATCAGGAATAGCAGCATTTAAACCAGGTATTTTTAGGTTAGGATAAGAAGGTGGTGGTCCATACCGTTGCATAGCAATTAGCCATGGTGGAGGAATTAAATGTTTTCCCTGAAAAGAATATTGAAATAAAAATTAATAAAAACTACTATGATAAAAAAGCATTTCTAATTAGTTATGATTTGTGATTCGCACTATTTGCCTAATTATGAGAACATTCATCCAGTACAAGCACAAGACATATTTAAAACGTCCAAAATACGTATTAATACGTTTGGATATGTTTAACACGTTTTGTGCTTACATGGATATAGCGCATTGCACAGTGATCAGGAATAACTTAAAATTTGGCCGAAATTAATTTTGTCAAAAATATTTATCCAAAGTTGCATAAAATGTACTCTAAGATGTAAAATAGTGTAGACAAGAAAAGAAGATTCAAAATATTTATAAAAAGGGTTAAAAACTGTCAATTTCTAGATTCTTGAGCTTCTTCTAAATACAATCAAATTGGCAACAAGAACTTTGAGATTATTTCAGAACTGTGAAGCAATAACTTATGCATAGGTACAGGCATATAAAACAAAATAAATTTTTCATAATAAATAATGCAATATTCACTGAATTTTATTGTACCTATCTCATAAATTAAATTTACTATGTTCAAAATGTTTGCTAAACGTTCTATTAATTCTTTATCTATGCCTATAATAGAAGCTGAACATATACTGCAATATTGTTGTGAAGAAATTGAGCATATTGCATTGGCAGTCTTACTGTCAATAGATAAGCTCTTTGTGACAAACCAGCAGAGACCATCAAGGCCAAAGCATTTTTTGGAGATATTATAATAGGCCCTTTCATTTTTAATTATATTAGCTACTTTATTAGGTTGAATGGGAGAAAAAACCAATTGATTTAAAGTAAAACACAGACTATAGCATTGACTTCTCCTTGAACTTACTATAGCAAATAAGATCAACTCATCATAAGTATGGTTTTTTCCCATTTTTTCATTCTTTCTTCTTTTTGTTCTTTAGCTTGATTTTTTTTATTCAAGACTTCCAGGTGTTTTCTTTTCACTTTGATATGTTAAACTCAAGTTTAACATATCAAAGTGACTCAATAGAATGTTCTTCTAATTTTCACTTAGTTGACTTAATAGAATGTTCTTCTAATTTTTCTAGAATAAGTAGAACTGATTCAAGCCAATTTGCTTCTTCAATTTCAAAGCGATCATGTTTTTGAATATGATTATAAAAGTTCTTTTTTAAATTTTTAATAAAATTTTCCATTATTTTTAGTATACTTTTATATGATTTAGAAAAACGCAAATCTGTTTGATTAACTTCCAAAATATAATCAAAGAGTAAATTTTGAAGCAATTTAATAACTAAATAAAGCTGATGTTTAGCAGTAAAAACACTTATCTAACAAGTAAAAACACTTATCTAACTTTTGTCTTCAACAACATTTTTCAACATCAGTAGTTTCATCAGGAAATGAACCTACTGATGAACATACCGATGAACCTACTGATGGCAAAACAAGTTGTTGAAGACAAAAATTAGATAAGTGTTTTTAGAAAAACTTATCTAACTTATTATTGCTCTGTTCTTTAAGAACATTGAGCACTCTATTTGTAAAATACAATAACAATATATATATATATATATATATATATATATATATATATATATATATATATATATATATATATATATATATACTCTTGCATGTCTCTTGCATGGCAAAAAAAGTTTCCCATAAACTGTAGTTTTAAAGAGCGTGTTAATAAACCAGACCAGAAAAAGTTTTAGAAATTAAACTTTTTTTTTTAATTGATAGACTGCCTGGCCAAACCAAACCCTCAGTCGATGTAGCAGCACTCTCTTGCAAGTCAGGCTATTTGTCAGTCGTTGTAGCAGCACTCCATTGCGAGTCAGGCTATTTGTCAGTCGATGTAGCAGCACTCCGTTGCGAGTCAGGCTATAAGATAGTCGATGTAGCAACATTTACGCATGTTTTAAAAATGTTTTTTATTAAATCAATAACAAAAACACCACTAATTAAAAAAAACTTTCTAGTCGTTATAATTGCGGTTTTTTAAAAATTTTTTAAAAAACAATTAAATTTAATGTACTTCCGCATAAATTAATTGCTTTGACATTTCGATGACAATCAAAAACAGCTTAAGAGACGAGGTAATTAAAATTGTAGTCGAAAGAGACTTTTTTTACATTAAACGGCTCTTTCGACTACACTATAAGGATATATATATATATATGTATATATATATATATATATATTTAAATATATATGTATATATATGTATATATATATATATATACATATATATATATATATATATATATATATATGTATATATATTCATGTATATATACATATATATATGTATATATATATATATGCATATATAAATTTATATGTATATTTAAATATATATATATAATATATATATATATATATATATATTATAATTATTGGAAAAAATATAAAATATATATATATATATATATATATATATATATATATATATATATATATATATATATATATATATATATATATATATATATATATATATATATATATATATATACTTTTTATGGAAAAAAAAATTACTGAAGTAAAGCAAGTGTTTTTAAAAATTTTAAGCATATCCTATGCAAAAATTTAGAAACATGTTTATTTTTCTGTCATTTTTTTTTGCACATTTGTAGATTCATCGCATCAAGTCAAGCATGTTTGTTAAGTTAATTTTACAAGAATATATACATTTTAAAAGAATATATACATAACAAGTCTCATTTATTGCAGCATGAAAAAATTCTTTAAAGGAGTGTTGTTTTTACTGCTTATAAAAAAAATTTATATTTTCTTATTGTAATAGAATGCAGGCATTTTAAGAATTATTAAAAATAATTATTAAAATGACTGTTTTTTATTTTAGTTTCAATGATAATTATATTTTTGAGAAAAAATTATATACTTGTGAGAGCCATAAATTGCTCCCGTAAACTGTTTTAGGGGAGTCTGGGCTAGGACGAGCGCTTTTTTATGCACTCGCTAAAGTTTTTCCTGGCATGTGGGGGAGCGCGAAAAGACTTAAGCCCAAAAGTACTGGCTAAACAGAGAAGACTGTATACATATATATGTATATTAAGGGCTCAATTTATTTTTTAAAAAATCCTGGACAAGTTGTCCGATCAAAACTTGTTTAGGTCAGACAGTGTCCAATCAAACTATTAAAATATAATTTTTTTGGTTTTATGGAACCGAGTTATGCTATCAAAATCTTTGTCATGTTATTCAGTTTATTTAACTTTAGTCTAGTGAAGTTTTTTTTCTTATAGTTATTATATTATTATCTTAAAATAGTTTCAATTTAATACTGTATGTTTTTTTAGATAGACAAGTTTTCATGCTTTAAATAATGACACTTTTTTTTTTTTTTTCAAAAAAATCATAATGTTACGAATAACTTTTAAACATTAATCTCTTTTTTTTATTTTAATTTTTATTTTACGCGAAGACTATAAATAAAATAAAAATTTATTATAATGATCATTTAAAATAAATGCATTATGTGTAAATTAAATGTTACAATTAATTTATTTTTTTTAGTAGGTATGTATTTTTTATGATAAATGTAAATGTTTAAAACTATTTTTCTATGTCTTTCTTAAAGGGATCTCCAACTGCCAAGACAAGTTGTGTTCATATTAAAAAAAATGTTTAAAAAAAAAACATTTGGGCTGAATTTTTTTGTTTGAAACTAAATAATGAATGCATACCAACAAAACTAAAATGATTGTTTTTGGTCGAAGCTTGCCTTATTTTTTTTTTGGTTCTCAGGGTCTGTATTGTTAGCCACAATCTACAGACATGATAATTTATTCCATGCGCGTTAATTCATAACAGTTTTGGTATATGTTGTTATCGCAATATCTTCTTAAGATAACGTTTTTTATTTATTTTTTTTTTTTAAAGATTTAAGTATTTTTTTACTACAATCAGAAAACCAAATATTTGTATAACTTTTTATTAAATCACAAAAAATATTTGTGATTTAGTAAAAAATTATAATTTATAAGTAAAGATATTTTTTTTTTTACCTACTAGTATGATGCGGTTTCTCGTTTTATAGTTACTTCATATGGTTTAATAGAGTTGCTTGTATTGTTTAATTTACATTTAGTCATGGTATATGTATAAATACATATTATAGTATAAATCATATGCAGCATGGGTATACATTATAGTATAAATCATTTGCATACATTTTAATAAGTTTTTTAATAATTATATTTTTTTAAATTTTATTTTAACACTATTAGATCATCTTTTGTAAAGCAAAAAAATTTTTAAAACTCAAACTTACCTGACCAACTGGCATACCAAGAGCTGTACGTAACTCATCGGAAAGATCACCTGGTTTCTTCTCTTTTAGTTTTATTTCAAATTCCTTACCCTATAAAAACATTACAACACATCAATTTCATCCTTAATATATTTTTTTAGTTACACAAAGTCATCCTGTTTATGTAAAAAAAAAATTATAACTTACAAGAAACCAGTAAAGATAAGTGGAGTCTAGGTTTCAGCGAAGAAAAGTTGAGTCTAGGTTTCAGTAAAAATATAAGGAGCCTAGTTTTCAGTATAGATAAGTGGATTGGTTTCAGTAAAAATATGTGGACCTAGTTTTCGATAAAGATATATGGAGTCTAGGTTTCAGTAAAGATAAGTAGAGTTGATAGTTTCTGTAAAGATAAGTGAAGTATAGGTTTTAGTAAAGATAAGTTGAGTCTAGGTTTCAATAAAGATAATCAATAAAGATAATGGAGTCTAGGTTTTAGTAAAGATAAGTTGAGTCTAGGTTTCAGTGAAGATAAGTGGATTCTAAGTTTCAGTGAAGATAAGTGGATTCTAGGTTTCAATAAAGATAAGTGGGTTCTAAGTTTCAGTAAAGATAAGTTAAGTCTAGGCTTCAGTAAAGATGAGTGGATTCTAAGTTTCAATAAAGATAAGTGTGTTCTAAGTTTCAGTAAGATAAGTGGAATCTAGGTTTCAGTGAAGATAAGTCGATTCTAGATTTTAGTGATAATAAGTGCACTTCATGTTTCAGAGCTCCTATTTTTACTTAGACTTGGAATTTATATTTTATAACCAAAATTTATAACCAAAAAATATGATTCAAAATACAGATTGGCCTATGTTTGACAATAGCTTTTTTAATTGTATAATTTTATAAAAAGCTACAAGTGTACCTTTACTTTTTTAATTTTTATAAAGTTTTAATTTTAGGCTTTTTTTTTAAAAAAAAACTTAAATTTTAAAATTAATTTATATTATCATATACTATATATAACTATCATGATCTAAAATTATAATGCAATTATTCACTGATTATTAAACTATTTAGAAAAATTTAATCATTTGTGAATTAGTGAAATAAAAAAACCTAAAATAATCTACCTCGTAATACAAATCCCCATGAATGGTCATCTTAGGTTTAGTTTGATATCTAAAACATAAAATTTTAGTCACAATGTAAATAAAAGTCAAAAGATATTTCAAAAAATTATTTAACAATTAACAAAAAAAATTTGTTACAACTTTAGACCTTTTATATTATTTATTAACTATTGTATATTAATAATATAAATTGAAGCAAACAACATTTTTTTGTTATTAATGAAATCATCAACACTTAGAATTAGAAAAAATGAGAGCGGCAAAAATTTGCCGACCTCAATCTTTAAGAGGCCGACATCAGGTCGACAAGAAAAACTTAATACAAAGGTCTTACCATAAAACATAGAAATGAGGTCGGCAATTATATATAGAGTATCATAGTTATGAATAAAAATGATATCATCAAAATTTTAGCAATATTGTTTCCAGGCTTAAATAAGTTGTACAATTCTCATAATTTTTTTTTTTTTTTTTAAATTATCTTTGCTTCCAACAAGGCTGCAAGCAACCACTATTAGTGTTGGAAGTTACTGGAAGAGAAAAGATGAAGATTGTTGAGCAAGATAACGATTGATAGACGACTTAAAAGATTGCAAATTATATGAATCAGGAAAGCAAAATGAAGGAAGCGAATTCTAAAGAACTGAAGTTTGAGGAAAAAAACTAGACGAATAAGAATTTTTGGATCACTTAGGAACAGTAATACAAAAAGGATGAGACTTAATTGAATGACGAGTAACACAAGAATGAATTTTAGTAGATGGCAAAAGAGACGCTAGCTCTTCAGAGCAGTGCCCATTATAGTATTTGTAGAAAAGAAAAAGAGAAGCAACATTATGGCGATGTGATAATGGTTAGAGGTTTGCTCCGAGATCAGGTCCAACTGTATTTACAATTTGTTTTTGCACCTTGCCTAAAAAAGAAAGGACATCATTAGAAGATCTGCCCCAGATATGGCAACAGTATTCCATAAAAGGCCGGATTTGAGATTTATAGAGATAGAGAATAAAATCCAGAGTAAGAAAGTGACGAGCTCGATAAAGAGAAGCAACTTTAGCAGATGCTAATTTTGCAACAGATTTGATATAAAATTTCCAAGAAAGATCAGAAGTAAGAGTTAATCCTAGAAGATGAAGGGTAGGAGACTCATCGAGTACATTACCGTTCATAAATATAGGAAGGTCTAAATTATTGCGATAACGATTGGCCAAAAAAAATTGAGTTTTATCTGAACAAAAGTTCACAAGCCACTGTGAGCCCCATGCTGTAGCAGAAGTGAGATCCTTTTCAAGCTCAGATGCCCCCTGCAAGCAATCGGAGGGAGTTGGCTTCTTATCGTGACATGAATAAATGGTAATATCATCAGCGAACAATGCCACCTTAGATGTGAGAATATCTGGAAGATCATTAATGTAAATTAAAAAGAGTATAGGGGCAAGGATTGAACCTTGGGGAACCCCTGAGGTTACAGAATAAAAAGGAGAATGCTGTCCATCAAGGACAACTTTTATACTACGATTGGAAAGAAAGGATTCAAAAATCTTGAAGATGTTTCCAGATACACCGTAAGAAGAAAGCTTATGGAGGAGACCAGCATGCCAAACTTTAAACGCTTTAGAAATGTCAAGAGCAATGGCCTTAACCTCTTCACCTTTATCTAATGCATGATAAAACCTATCGGTTATTACTGTTAGCCAATCAGCCGTAGAAAGAGAAGATCGAAATCCATATTGATAATCAGAAAGTAGGTTATGAGATTCGAGATGAGAGTATAGTGTTTGTTAATTAAAGATTCAAAAACCTTGCTTATGACAGGAAGAAGACTAATGGGACGGTAGTTAGATGAATCAGATCGCTCTCCAGAATTTTAACAAATAAGGATAACGGATGCTGCTTTCCAGCAGGCTGGAAAACAAGACTCTGATAAGCACTTGTTAAATAGTTTTGAAAGGATAGACGACAGCGCCGGAGAACACTTCTGCAAGACTATAATAGGTATGTTGTCCGGGCCACAAGCTGTAGAGGAGTCTAAGCGGGAAATCACTTTAGATACAGAAGCTGGAGTGATACGGATGTCGAGCAATGGATCAACCTGTTTGACGGCTATATCAGGTAGAACGCAACTAGTGGCATCAAGAGATGATATTGATGAAAAGTTCTTGGCAAACAATTCAGCTTTGTCTTTAGGTGAGGTGACAAAATCTGAACCATACAAAAGAGGTGGAATTACAGACTTGTCCTTATTATTAATACTATTAAAGATTCTCCAGAAGTCACGAGAGCCTAATTTTTGTAATTCTCAGATCATGAAATATTGTGAAATACAATATTTCATGATCTGAGAATAGCGGGCTTTGGCGTTAGACAAAACTTTTTTACAATGGTTCCTAGCAGTAATAAACAGACATCTGTTTTCTGGAGAATTGTTTTGCTGATAGATATGGAAGTAATGGTTTCGATTGGCAATTGCAGCAGCACAATGTGAGGAAAATCATGGAGAAGAGTGAGGCTTGACCTGGAATCGTCGAGAGGGAATAAAAGGATTCCATGACAGCCTGAATCCACGAAGTTATGTAAGAAGCACATTTGTCAACAGGGAGACAAAAGATTTCTACCCAGGGGCCATCACGAAGAAAATCACGGAAAGAGTCCCAGTCAGCTTTAAGGTAGTTGTAATATGTACAATGATAGGGGGATTCTGATGGTAAAGAAGAATCAGATAATAGTTTTAGAGAGACCATACCATGATCAGAAGCACCTAAGGGTGAGTGTGAAGAAACTGAGCACTGACTAGGATCAGAAACAAGACATAAGTCGAATAGAGAAGGTAAATGATTCAGGTTGTCTGGAAAGCGAGTTGGAAAGTTGACTATTTGAGTTAGGGATTGAGAAAGACAAAAGTTGTGGGTCTTAATGCCTGCAGAGTCACTGACACTAGAGCCAAGCCATTCAGTGTGATGAACATTAAAGTCACCGACAACAACAATATTGGCTGATGGATAAAGAATGAGGGCTGGGTCAATATAATCAGAAATAACATCAATTAGAGTGCAGTCTTGAGATGAGGGAGAGCGATATAGAACAAAGATAAAGGTGATAGAGTGAAGTGGTGCTTAACGAAAGCACATAAAAGAGTAGTTTGTGGATTCAAACCTAGTTTCCCGACAAATGGGTGAGTTCTTACGAATGTAAATACCCAGGCCAAGTATGTGACTATTGGAGTCTTTATGAATTAAAGGAAGATAACCATCAACACTAAGATCACAAGATGAGACAGCTGAACTCAAATTAGTCTCACAAAGAGAAAGTAGGTCTGGTGAACTTTTGCAAGAGATAAGATTCAACAGAAGAAAAGTTACTTCGAAGACCACGAATATTGGTGAATAAGTTTAGCGAACTTGGTAAGTACGAATAAAATGAATAAAGTAACAAAAACTATAAAACACAAAAAACCACAGTCATCAGACTGTGGTTTTTTGTGTTTTATAGTTTTTGTTACTTTATTCATTTTTAAATTTGTTAAAGAACTTGCTCGAAACATAGATTGTACTCAGTACACAGTTTTATAGCTCAAGCATTTGTCTCATTTCCACTAATAAACCCTAAGTTGTAACAAAGGGCTCCTATGTGGCCTTGGCAATGCACACCAAAAGCAAAACAGGGACACCATCCATGCGCAACATGGCACTGTTAGTACTCTGATATTTTTGAGCTGTTGATGGAATCAGCCTCTCTGAGAGCTACCACAGAGTTCGGGAAACCTGACTACTAGCCGGCCTCAGAACCATAAAACTGAGTTTAGAGCTGTACCCTCATTTGGAGATAATAGAATGAGTTGTCTAGTCATAAAAACAGAGACACAAGCAAAACCCATGAATCGAGTCAAGAAGATCCAGCATTCAACATCCTAAACTGGAAACAATGTATTAAAAATACATCTGCATCAGCCTAATAGATGAAGAAGGGGTGTGAGGCTGGTCAACAGATAGAATCTGTTTACCCCTTAAGTCTTTGCCTAGGAGGCCTTCTACAAGACAGCAGCCGGATGCATGTAACATCTGCCCAAGATGAGTATTTTTATAGAGACACCATCTCTAGCCTTTACTCAACCAAGAGCCCCAAGTCAGGAGGTGTTTTATGTCAGAGTTTGCATCTCCTAGCATTTGCCTAAAAAGGCATATCCTACAAGGCAGCAGGACATAAAGCAGATTGTACTGGGTTACATGTTACCAGTAGCAGGATAAACCTGACCTGACGTTAGAATTTCTTTAATACAAACAATTTCTAGAATTTCTTAAAATCTATTTATCAATATGAATTTAATTATAGTACCCCTGTCCTTCACTTAGAAATCTTTTCGATGTAACTTGTTCTGATTATTTGGGACATTATCTTTATGCAAAATTCTACAGTGAATTGGCCATTAAAAAAAAAATTTATTAAGTAATTATTATCACTTGCAACAATTATTATCATTAAATAAATTCAAACAAGTAAAAAGAAAAAAAAAAAACACTACACACTGACATTATGGAACTACACACCTTACACACAATTGACATAAAGGGCTACACATCTGACACACAGTTTATTTGAAAATGCAGTAACATGCCTCTTGTAATAATTTTTTTTCTAAACGAATAATAAATTTATCATAACCAATTCACACTAAAAATGAAGAATAAATTTGGCAGAACCTATCATGCCTAAAATTACATAGGTATTGTCTGAACAAGTTATTTTACAAAAGACTTGTGAAGAAATGGTATCAGAGTTCTTGTGTAGAACCTTAAGTTGTTTATATACATAACAGGGTTGTGGAGTCATAAAAACAAAGTAACCACTCTGACTCCAGTTGTTGAAATTTTGTGAGTACAACTCTGACTCCAGTTGTTCAAATTTTTTTAGCACAACTCTGAATCCAACTTCAAAGCAAAATTTTCTGAAAAATTCTTTGAATTCTTAACAAAATATTATGCAATAAGTTAAAAATTTCTTTTCTGACAAATTTATGAAACGTTCTTTGAGGTTTAGTATGCAAATTGAAGCCATAATGATTATGTTATCGCATTTGAATAACATAACTCAGGCTGTAATGTTTCTCCTCACAACATGACCATCATATTGCTCCCTAAAACTTCTCAATCCTGGAACATCAATGATTTGCAATAGCAAAAAGTTCTAGTGTTTAACAATATGATTGGTAAAGAAATATGGCCTCTGTTCACAATGCTTTACCAGTAGACACTTTTTCTTCTCTGTTTGTAATGCTTTACCATTTGACACTACTCGCACAGCATGACCACAAGTACCACTAGCAGCTCTAATGTAAAGAAAGGAGGAAAAAGACTTTGGTAGGTGATGCCAGTTAATGAGATCAGTCAGACATACTATTTTAAAATGTTGTATCATATCACTTCTGATCCTTCTCTCAGTCAGGGTGGTAAGTCCTAGTGTTTGAGTCTATCTTTGTATGGCAGTTTTGATATTGAAAAAAATACTTTAGTTTTTCATTGAATATTTTTTAAAACCTGTATGTCTCTTGCATGATATGGTGACCATGATTGAATTTCAAATTCTAAATGTGGTCTAATATGTTGTATATAGCAATTTCCACAGATTACATGTTGTGTATTTGAGATGACACCTGTAGCTTCACAGTGATAACTTCTAGGATAATTGCTTTTATTACTTTTCCAGGAATTAATGTTAAGAAGACTGATTTAAAGTTTGGAGCCAAAAGTCTAGAGCATTTTTAAAAAATTGGTGTAACATTTTCTTTTTTTTCCATCTATTGGGCACAACACCAGTACTAAATGAACAAATAGATTATACTCAGAGTAAAGCCATACTTGAAGAACAATTTAAGAGGACTTGTTGGTTGATGCCACCGAATCCAGCAGACTTATTTGGATCAATTGCTTTTAGTCTTTTTTTGATATGCTCATTATTAAAAAATTGGTAAGGAATTTCATTGCATTGAATTTCAGTTCATTTTTAAAAATAAAGTAGCCCATCTGTGGGTTCCATATCAAAAAAAGAATGAAAAAAATTACGTAAAACACTGCAAATCAATTTGCTTTCAGCTATGATTATTCCATTAGTGTTTTTCAAAACTTATATAGAGTCTTTTACACTTGCACGAACAAATATTTTGTAGCAATCATTTGCTGATAAGCCAGCAAGTAAGTTACTCCAGTTTAACGATTCAAAATATTTTGAAATTTTCTCAAAACCTGCTTTTGCCCAAACTAGTCTTGTTGAATTATTGGTAGATTGATTTGCACCAGTACTAGCAATGGCATATTCACATGATCATAAAATGAACACGGCCTTGTGGTGCATGATCAAGAGGTTCAACTGTTTTTAGTGTTAAAACACAGCCTGGCTTATCTGTGATAAGAAGGTTAAGGGTGTTTTTTGGTTCTTCCTCAAGAGAATTTTGAAACATAGGAAATAATTTGCACAAGATGATTATTTTAAAGATACTTAACTTTATCTAGACGCTTATCACTTAGATATGTTTTTTTTTTTTAACATCTGCGCTTTCAACAAGGCTGCAAGCAACCACTATTAGAGTTAAAAGAAACTGGTAAAAAAAAGATAAAGATTGTAGGGCAAGATAACAATTGACAGGCGACTTAAAAGATTGAAAATTATATGAATCAGGAAAGCAAGATGAAGGAAGCGAATTCCGAAGAACTGATGTTCAAGGAAAAAAACTCCACAAATGAGAATTTTTGAAACACTTAGGAACAGTCAGAGAAAAAGGATGAGTCTTAATTGAATGATGATTAAACATTAATGAATTTTAGTAGATGGCACAAGAGACTCCAGCTCTTTAGAGCACTCAAAGATTTTTATAAATAACGAACATTTCCAAAATTTTATCATCTAATTCCAAACGGTTTCAAAGATATGGACTCTTCAAACTTTGCCTTGAACCAACAAAAATCTGCCATTTGAAAAATGGTTTTGGTCATTGTTTCATAAAACATAACACCTGTAACTTTGACAATTATTGCAATTTTTCTGGGGCGAATTTAATTACAAAAATGCCAATGTAGCTCGATTTTTTTATTTTTTTATTTTTTTTAGATGTCGTTCTGAATAGTTTAAGTAGTGGTATTACAAAGAATTGGAGAGTGGTCTTTTTTTAAACAGAAAACAAAATGGTCAAATTTACTTAAACTTGTTACTTTGAAAGTTAATTTTTTTCCTTTCAATTTGTTAAATTGAAAGGAAAAAAAAGGTATTCTTAAGTGCATAATAAACAGCAGTTGATGTTTAATACTTTTAGAAAAACTTTTCCACCCACCCTGAGCTTATTAAGACCCACTCCCTTATTTTATTGAATTTTATTTAGGGATGCGGAGTCATAAAAAAGAATCAGGTTCAAAAGTTACAAAAAGATTTCTTCCTAGTTTTTAGTATCCAGGAGCTCTAAAAATATAAAAAAGCTTACGGACAACTAATGGAAAAAATTTTTTAATTTTTGAACAGCAGTCTTTAGGTATAATGTTATCAAGGACTCCAGGCTTAAAAACAAAAACTTCCGAGCTATTAAATAAAGCATATTAAGTGCTTTTGGACACCAGAGACCAGGAAAAGCTGGAGTCCTTTTGAGAATCCACATCCCTGATTTTACTTGTTGTGAACAAAGAAACTGTCTCAAAACTATATTTAACTATAAAAAATAATTTTTATTAATAATTTTCTAATATCTGAGTCCATTTAGGTCATAAAAATTAGAAAATATAAACTAACTTAAAGATTTAAAAATAAAAACTCCTACCCTTCTGTTTATTAATACCCAATTCCTCCCTCCTCCTCCTTCCTATCTCCCCTCATTTATTAAATTTGAACAAAAACTTGATTTGTATATTGATTGTAAGAGTTTAACAAGTTTAAAAGGCTGAATTTTGTTTGATTATTTGACCAGTATGTTTTACAACTTTCTCTACAACTTTAAAAACAATTGAAAAAGATAGCACACTATTAGAATCATCATCTCCTAAATTACCAATAACACTTACCACTATTGCATGGAATTGCCTAACTGGAAGCCCCTTGCTTATTGCTGTGAGAACTATTTTCTTTAAAATAGTTTTAGGTAAAAAAAAAAAGCTAGATTGTTTATATCTGTTTATATTGATATTCTAATGATTATTACATTCTGACTATGAATTAGGTTTTAGGCTCAATATTATGAACTATTAAATTCCAAATTAAATAAAATAATAAATGCCCCATCATATAAAACACATTGTGGCACATATAGTTTAGAAAGTGATAAAATAATGAATTACAGAGATTAATGGTAACAACTTTATTAAATATTGTTTTTTTTTTTACCAATAATTGTCTCGCCCAAATGTTGGCCACTGGTCAATAAAAAAGCAACTGTTTATTATTCATAACTATTAATTTATTAACCTTCGTTTAGTTAAATAATAAAAATTTAATAAAATTCATTTTAAAATTAAATAAAAAAATCAGATTATAAATCTGAATTTCTTCATTAAAATTTCTTCATTAAAATTTCTTCATTAAAATTTCTTCATTAAAATTTCTTCATTAAAATTTCTTCATTAAAATTTCTTCATTAAAATTTCTTCATTAAAATTTCTTCATTAAAATTTCTTCATTAAAATTTCTTCATTAAAATTTCTTCATTAAAATTTCTTCATTAAAATTTCTTCATTAAAATTTCTTCATTAAAATTTCTTCATTAAAATTTCTTCATTAAAATTTCTTCATTAAAATTTCTTCATTAAAATTTCTTCATTAAAATTTCTTCATTAAAATTTCTTCATTAAAATTATCTACTCATGATATATATTTGACATTTTTTATTTCTGCTTTAGAAAAGACCACAACCCAATTCATATAATTCTAACTAAATTATTCAAGACAATTAAAAATAAAAAAAATTTCAACTTAAAAAAAAAAAATCTATACATCTGCATTTTTAAATTCAACTCACCCACATTAAAACCTTAACAATTTAGCAAGTCAGCAACAAGTAAAGGATCAATTTAATATGGTCCAAGCTTTTTCAGTTTTATTACTGTCAAGGTACTCCCAATTGCTTAACACAATGTGGAATAAAAATAAAAGGATGGATGGGAATTTTTATCCAAGTGTAATAAATGGGAGATGAGGAAAGAAGCAGATAAGGTAGCCTTAACAAACAAATGAGTGGGAATTTTTTCTTAGGGTTGCATGCCCTGGATGTTTTCACATGGAATCATCCATTTATAGAGATAGAGAACAGAATATGAAGTAAGAAAGTGTTGAGCTCGATAAAGAGATGCAACCTTAGCAGATGCTAATTTTGCAACAGATTTGATATATGGTTTCTAAGAAAAATCAGAAGTAAGATTTAATCTTAGAAGATGAAGGCTAGATGACTTATTGAGTACATTACCACTCATAAATATGGAGAGATCTAAAATATTGCGATTACGATCGGCTGAAAAAAATTGAGTTTTATCTGAATTAAAGTTCACCAGCCACTGTGAGCCCCATACTGTAGCAGAAGTGAGATCCTTTTCAAGATCAAATGCCCCATCCAAGCAATCAGAGAGTGTTGGTATCATGAAAAGAATAAATGGTAGTATCATCAGCGAACAATGCCACCTTAAGTGTGAGAATATCTGGAAGATTGTTAATGTAAATAAAAAGAAGATAGGGCCAAGGATTGAACCTTGAGGAACCCCTGAAGTTACAGAATATAAAGAAGAGTGCTGTCCATAGAGAAAAACTTTTATACTACGATTGGTGAGATAGGATTCAATAATCTTAAAGATTTTACCTGATACACTGTAAGAAAACTAGCATGCCAAACTTTATCAAAAGCTTTAAAAGTATCAAGAGCGATAGCTTTAACCTCTAAACCTCTATCTAATCCATGATAAAACCTATTGGTTATTACTGTCAGCAAATAAGCCGTAGAACGAGAAGATCAAAATCCATATTAATGATCAGAAAGTAAGTTATTAGATTCAAGATAAGAGATTAAATGTTTGTTAATTGAAGACTCAAAAAACTTGCTTATGATAGAAAGAAGACTAATAAAACAGTAATCAGACGAGTCAGAATGCTCTCCAAAATTTTTGAAGTAGGGATAACAGATGCCGCATCCAGCAGGCTGTAAAACAAGACTCCTATAAGTACTTGTTAAATATTTTTGAAAGTATAGAAGGAAGCTCCGAATAAATATTTGCTGTTTGTTCAAAACAACTTTGATTCTCACACCAACAATGGCCTCAATAAAGTAAAGGGTATAACTTTATTTTAGATATAATTTTATAGATTTTAGAAATTTCCGCATTGTTTTTAATTTTTACACATCCTTCCATTCAGATTGATTCATTGATGTTTTTAGGTTTCAATGAACTGTGAGGAGGCCACACATGCCAATATCTATTAATGCTGGTTAATACTTATTAAGTTCGCAATTTTTTATTTTTCTTAAAAATTTTTAACTAACATTAGAAGATATCTGAAGATATCTGAATCATTTGAAGATATCTGAATCATTTTTAGAACTAATAAACATAGATGAGTATTTGACTTTTGAATAAAAGTCCTGGAAATTTTTTTTCTATGATAATCCCGGAAAACTATATTATTAAAAATTGATCGCATTTATCTGACAAACGGAATTTAGATTATTTAAATTTTTACAAAAAAGCATTTCTAATATTCGAAAAAGTTTGAATGAATTAAAAAGCAAGAAAAAAAAAAAAAAGAAAAAAAAATTGTTACGAAAATTGATCTTGTAAAAATCTTAATTATAGAAAACATATTTGTTTAAATGCAAAAGTTGTCGTATGTAAAATTTTATGTAAAAATATATTAATTTTTTTCAAATTAATATCAAAAAACATCCAGAAATTTTTGGAAAAATTAAAGGTGTTTTAAGTGAATTTCCGGAATTCCGGGAATTTCCGGAAAAAATTTATCTATGAATAAAATTATTTTCTTAATCAAAATTTTTTTATCAAGTCTAGATATACCTTGATAATAAGATTTTAATCATTGCTCTGAATTTGCTTTTAAAAACTGAGAGTCTAAATATCTTGTAAAGCTCTGATTTCATTCATTGTTCCAGAATCCTCCAAATAATAATCACTTGAACTGTTTACATGGTCTGACTTAATGACTCATCAAAAGATATTATAAAAACAGGTGATAACAATTTCTTTATACAACAAATCAAGAAAGTATGGTGCAATAACAAATTTTGTAATATAACCATACTTTGTTTGACCTAACTGAAATTTTTTTGCAATATTAGATTCAGAAAACATTGATACAAATAGTGAGTTTAGTCCTTTGCAAGATCATTGAAAAGTTTTTAATACATGTAACACCCATTTAATTTCAGCAGTTATAACTTTTTCATTTATAAAAACTACATACAACATCTTAGAAGTAGATGGCTTTTCAATAATCTGAACTAAACTTGCTTTTAAAGGTGATAAAATATTGATTTTGCAAATAATTTGAAAAATAAACTTATTACTAGTGGTGATGATTTTGTTTTTTCTTTTCTTTTGAAATGACTTTTTAAAACATTTTCACCTAAACTAATGACATTTAAAAAAAAAAGAATATAATGCAACTGTTTGATGCAAATTTGTGTTTCGTTAAAAAAATCAAAACTTTTGAAAACTGATACTAAATTATCATTTTATATGCAAGACTTCAGCAATTCCAAATATAATAAATCAAAATGAAAACAAATCAAAATTTAAAGTAAATAAAACAATATAATAAAAATAAAAAACCTTTTAAATAAATAATAAATCACATAAAATACTTTCTTTTTATTAAAAATTAAATTTAAACTATTATATTTTAAAAAATAAAAACTAATTCAACTTCAATAGTAATTTCTAAACTATTATTTAAAAAATAACAATACTCATTTCAGGACATTTTTGAAAAAAATGTAATTTTTCAGAAAATTCCAGGAAAATTTTAAAATCCTAAGACTGTTGCCACCATAAATAGTAATAACAATATATTTATAAAAAATTAAAAAAAATTCTAAATTATTAATTGCTTAAATATACTTACTTGAAAAATGCATCATGAAGCTTCTGATAATCAATATCAATTTTACCAAGTTTAGGTCGAACCTATACAAAAATATAAGAGATTAAAATTAAATCAAATGCTTAATGGATTTACCATGATTTCTAAAATTCGGATATTTTGCACACACACATATATGTATTATTATTAATAATACATATACATATATATATATATATATATATATATATATATATATATATATATATATATATATATATCTGTGTGTGTGTGTGTGTGTGTATGGAGGGGGCATTTGAGCTTGAAAAGGATCTTCTGCTACAATATGGGGCTCACAGTGGCTGGTGAACTTTAGTTCAGATAAAACTTAATTTTTTTCAGCTAATCGTTATTGCAATTTAGATCTTCCTATATTTATAAACAGTAATGTACTTGATGAGTCATCTACCCTTCACCTTCTAGAATTAACTCTTACTTCCAATTTTTCTTGAAAACCATATATCAAATCCTTTGCAAAATTAGCATCTACTAAGTAGTGATTTTGCCGGTTATCCGTTTCAAAAACTGGATAACAGTTCTCATCAATTTGCGGTTAACAGACTATTCGGTTAATTAGTGACGTTTTCTGAATATAGGATCTTCTAAATTTCAATGAACGTAGCGTTTTAAACTAATTTTTTAAAAATTAATGTTAAAGTGTACATTTTCAAGACAGTTAGTGAATACAGTCCAAAAAAATATATATATATAACAAAACATGGAAAAAGATATATAGTTTTTTTATATTATAATAAAATATACCTTTTTAATTATTTAATTAAAAAAGGTAGGAACAATGTACCAGTATAGTTTAAATGTTTTAATATCAGCGGATATTTTAAAATCATTCTTTCATATAAAAACATTTGATTTGGAAAAATGAGATGTTATGAAGTAAATTTTTTTAGCGTTTATTGTTATGCGGACATAGATGGAAACATAGATAAACTTGATTAAATTAAAACTTCTATTATGGATGTAACTCTTTATTAATTCTTATACAATATTTCAAGGGATTATTGATACCCTCGTTGTCAAGTATATAAATATATATATATCCTTAATAGAAGTTTTAATTTAATTATATTTCAAACTCTTTAATGATGTCTTTTAAAATTTAGATAAACTTGAATGTTCTCAAAACAACTTGTTGCGTAAAGATAATATAAAGAATATTTGCTAACACTAAAATACCGCCAAATCTATGAATAAACAAAATCTATTGGTTCAAAAAATATACTGAATAAGCGAATTAGAGTTCCAGAATATTCTAAAGAAATTTTCTTAAAAATGTATTGCTTGAGTTGTAAAAGTAATAAATAAATCTTTAAGATTTTTAGTGTAAATTGTTAAGAACATATTATCAAACAAAAATGATTAAATTAACATTTAAATTAATAAAAGAAATATATTATAATCTTTGACAAATTAACATTTGTCAAACAATAATCGTCATAATTACGATGTTACTTTCTATAAAATTTTGTAAAATTTTTAAGTCGGTTTTTATTATTCGAAAATAGATATTTGATATTCGAACAAAATCCGGTTAACCGCAAAACCGGATAACCGGCGAAATCACTACTGCTAAGGTTGCATCTCTTTATCGAGCTTGACACTTTCATACTCCGGTTCATTTCTCTATCTCTATAAATCTCAAATCCGACCTTGTATGGAATACTGGGGCGGATCTTCTAATGATGTCCTTTCTCTTTTAGACAAGGTGCAAAAACGAATAGTAAATACAGTTGGACCTGATCTCGGAGCAAACCTCTAACCATTATCACATCGCCATAATGTTGCTTCTCTTTTTCTTTTCTACAAATACTATAATGGGCACTGCTCTAAAGAGCTAGCGTCTCTTGTGCCATCTACTAAAATTCATTCTCGTGTTACTCGTCATTCAATTAAGTCTCATCCTTTTTCTGTTACTGTTCCTAAGTGCTCCAAAAATTCTTATTCGTCTAGTTTTTTTCCTCGAACATCAGTTCTTTAGAATTCGCTTCCTTCATCTTGCTTTCCTGATTCATATAATTTGCAATCTTTTAAGTCGTATGTCAATCGTTATCTTGCTCAACAATCTTCATCTTTTCTTTACCAGTAACTTCCAACACTAATAGTGGTTGCTTGCAGCCTTGTTGGAAGCAACGATAGTAAAAAATATATATATATATGCGCATACATTCGGGTGGAGTAAAAACTACTTTTTTTGAAAATTTATCCTGTTAAACCTTGTTCTTGTTAAGGTTTGTTAAAGTAACACTGAATTTAAAAATATTTTCAGGAGTCCAAACTGACCTTCGAATATTTAACTTTTGAGAAAAAAATTTGAGAATTTTTTTTTTAAAAAAAAAATAATTTTCATTTCAAACTAACAAATAGATAAAGGCTTTGATGATATTTCTTTAAAAAATTATGTTGTTTTCAGGTTCAAGGAGTCAAACTTTATTTAGAAAAAAAATAAAAACACTATTTGGTGTATTAAAAAAATAAAATGTACAAAGTAATACTTAACAATTATGAAACAACTTTGAAAAGATTTAAAAAAAAAATTTAATAAGATAAAAAGTTAGAAAAAAGATTTTTTTTAAAAATAAATTGTCTTTATTTTTTTATTTGATAAGTTCAAATAAGCAAGATATGGAATTTATTGAAAATTAAATTTTTGTTCACAACTGAGTTTCTCCTTAACCATGTAAAAAATATTTTAAAAAATAATGATTTATAGAGGAAATAAGTTTTTAGTAACTCTTGCTAAATTTTCAGTTTTATATTTTCAATTTAAAACATTTTAAAAATAAAATATAAGTTATTTTTGTTTATGTAAACGCTTTTGTTCAAAATTATTTTCAAAACAATATAATTCACTTTTATATATGCAATTTAAGAGTTGCATTCTTTTGTTTACTTACATAGAACTCACTCAAAACATAAAAATAGAAATACACTTTTAATAATTTGAATAAAATTTGTAATTATATACAGTTCTGAAAATTTGTTTGTTTAGACGAAACTGTGATAACATAAAAAGAATTTTAAAAGTACTTAATCATCAACTCAATCGTTAATTGTTTAATTGATGAACGAGTCAATTAAACATTTTGAAAACAAATGCTCTATTTAAATTATTTGCCTGACAACTTTTTTATACAGACTTTCAACTGCTCATGCACTTATATTTAGTAGAGTGCATTGAAAAACAGAAATTTTTCAAAACTGTCTTGTAATAGCTCTAATAAATTATCACTTGATTAAAAAAAATTTTGAAATAAAAAATATTTTCAGAGGTTTTAGTTTTAATTGAGGTTTTAATTTTAATTGTACATTTACAGAATCCCTAATATTTTTGCAAAAAAAAGTTCTACAAAAGTAGGTCAACCCTGGTAGTCAAAAGAAGCTAAATTTTTTAAAAAGTTCAAAATATTTGTTTCATGTAAAAATTATTTTGAATTTTATTGCATAATAACTTTTTTAACTAAAAATAAAAAAAGTGCATTTTTACAAGTATTTTAATATATATATATTTTTTGATAAATTTTTTAACAAAACAATTATTATTTTTAAACTTTTTATAAAATTTCACTTCTTTTGAGTACCAGGTTTGAATAATTGTTTTTACTTTTGAATAATTTTTTTTTCCCAAAATATTATGGGCCCTATAAATGTTCAAGGGACTTGGGGCACCTCTAAAAATATTTTTCTTTTCAAAATTTTTTGTTTATCTGGTGATATTTTATTATATCGCATATATTTAGAGCTATTACAAAACAATGATAAAAAAATTCTGTTTCTCAATGCACCCTAATGTACACCCTACACCCTAATGTACAAGGCTTAAAATAAGCATATCCCAAATAATTGTTTGTTAAAATATAAAAATTTTACAAATAGAATGTTTTTGTCTGTTTGTTTTGTCTAAATGTTTTTATTAAGGATCATCCATAAAGTGTCACAAAAAATTTAGTTGTTTTGATTAAATAAAAACTTCTACTATGGTTGAAAAAACTTCTACTATGGATGTAAAAACTTCTACTATGGATGTAAAAACTTCTACTATGGATGTAAAAACTTCTACTATGGATGTAAAAACTTCTACTATGGATGTAAAAACTTTTACTATGGATGTAAAAACTTCTACTATGGATGTAAAAACTTCTACTATGGATGTAAAAACTTCTACTATGGATGTAAAAACTTCTACTATGGATGTAAAAACTTTTACTATGGATGTAAAAACTTCTACTATGGATGTAAAAACTTCTACTATGGATGTAAAAACTTCAACTATGGATGTAAAAACTTCTACTATGGATGTAAAAACTTCTACTATGGATGTAAAAACTTCTACTATGGATGTAAAAACTTCTACTATGGATGTAAAAACTTTTACTATGGATGTAACTCTTTATTTTTAAATTAATATAATATTTCAGGCAAGTATTAATAACCTTGTTGTCAAGTATAATATATATAAAAAACCATTAAAAGCAAAACAAAAACAAAAACAAATCAATGCTATAGTTTTTTTTATTCAAGTATTTATGTTTTAGATTTCCAATCTAAAAGAAATCTTTTTGGAAATCTATGTTTTAGATTTCCAAAAGGATGTCATGACATAACCTCCGTCAATCCTCTGTAACCCTTAACCTGTCTGAAGGTGCACATTCATGTCGTATTTCAAATGCCTCTTTCACTTTTCTGTTAAAATTATTGACCTCTACTTTTAAAGTATTTTTATTGTTCCATGCAAAATTATCATGACAATTTTTTTCAAAGTTGTTTTGAGGAATTTATTTTAAAAGAAATCTATTTGAACAAGAGAATTTTAGTCATAAGAGAATTTTTATTAAATAGTGATGAAATTTAAGTATATACTTAGGTTTATGGAAATATAACTTGGCTTATTAAACCAAATTGACTTTTATACATGATTTGGAAAATTTTGAAAATGACCTATTGCATTTAATTAAAACAATAAAGTTTTGCCCTATAATAAACAAATTTCAAATAGAATTAAAATTAGATGTTAAAAAAATTAAATCAAACCGTAATATGTTGGTTTTTGCTGATAAAACAAATAACAATTACCAACTCACAACAGAAAACTATGAAAAAATTTAACTCGACAACATTACTAGTTCTTATGAGAAAGCCCCGAATCAACTGCTTCTCCCCAAGCCTTCACAATACTCAAAGACCATTTAACTATAAATTGAATTTTGAATTAAAATAACCTTTGTAAACAAGAATTTGAAAAAAAAATTTTAAGGAAAGTTTGAGAGATAAAAAAAATCGTCAATTGATATATCCATAAAATTACCTAAAATTAGAAAGTTTCACCCATTTTTCCAGGATCAAGTCAATTCACTTTTTAAAAACTTAATTTTCCAACCAATTCCAAATTAATATTTAGGCCTATTAGAGTTCACAGAAAAAAAATTGGTGTTTTATTTCAATGTATAAGGTCCCCACTTTTAGGTTAAAAAGTTGGCCTTAACAATGGGTTTTAATGTAAAATTATTTTTATCCAACCAGTAAACTAATTCAGGTGGTTTGGATTTAGATTAAAAAATTGTTGAAAAATGGCGCACCTAATATATATATATATATATATATATATATATATATATATATATATATATATATATATATATATATATATATATATATATATATATATATATATGTATGTATGTATGTATGTATGTATGTATGTATGTATGTATGTATGTATGTATGTATGTATGTATGTATGTATGTATGTATGTATGTATATATATATATATGTATGTATGTATGTATGTATGTATGTATGTATGTATGTATGTATGTATGTATATATATATATATATATATATATATATATATATATATATATATATATATATATATATATATATATATATATATAGATATAGATATATATATATAGATATAGATATATATATATAGATATAGATATATATATATATATAAAGGTGACCAGTGTTCTTCTACTTTTGTAAGAAAAGCACCATGTAAATCTAAATGTCAATAATATTTCAAAAAAAAGTAAAAGTTTAAAAAAATATCTGGAATTCCAGAAATACCCTGAAAAAGATAATCCCTGCACAAACACACATAAGCCTCTATAAATCCAGACAATTTTTCAAAAAAAAATTTTTGTCTTTGAAAAAAAAAAAATTTTATCTCAAAATTCTTTTTTTGAAAAAGTATATTATTATAGATAGTTCGCATTTTACTAATTGAAGTGAACAAGAGCAAAAAAGAATACAAAAATGTACCAGTGATACATATATAAAAAAATATATACATATTTAAATATATTTCACCTTTCCTCTTTGTTTTGTTTTTAAAGTTTTAGAGTCCTCTTTCTCTTGCATGGCGGCACGCATTTCCATAATTCCTGTTTGCTGATCACAAAAAAAATCATTGATATTTCTTATGCTAAATTATGAATATTTACATCGTAACTACAAATAAAATAAAACTGAAATATAAAAGATAGAAATAGAAACATACTTTGATAAAATCTGGCAGTTCAAATGGAGGCTTTACAAATCCTCTTTTACCCTAATGAAAAAATTAAGAAAAATTAAAACCTTTTTAAATCAGATAAAAAAGAAAAAAGAAAAAACTGTACCTGCAAATACTTTCTTTTGAAACACCAATGACGTGGAACAGGGACTGTATTTTTGTATGCCTATCAAATCAAATCAAATAAAACAAAACCTTTACTTTTGCACAAAACATTTAAAACTTTAAAACAATCATGAAGAATATTACTTTTAGATAGACGAGAAGTTTAGGATCTTTTGAATTGACATCATGCATTTCAACTACATCTGGTCTATTAACAAGCTAAAATAGAAAAAAGAATGTGTTTACATTTGATTTGCTAAGCAGAAAAAATAGTAGTGCATAAAATAATAACTATTAAAAAATGATCTTAATAACGCCTACTTGTTTTAATTCAGCTATCTCCATTCTATTTGCTCTTCGAAGCTTTTTTTTTGATAACTTTGGCTTATCACCATCTTCTTTCTAAAGTAATTTCATAGCTAATAACTTTTGTAAACAAGTAATAGATAATAAATCAACTTTTGCTATAAAATATTTTTTGATGTATATTATCTGTCATTTCGATTTTCAACATTTCATATCTAGTAATGTGAATCTAGTATCCAAATGTGAATCGAGTATCCAAATGTGAATCTAATATCCAAATATGAATAGTGCCAATAATTTGCTATACCAAAATGTTATTTTCTTAAATACCAGTATAGAGTTTGATTTCAAAAGCTTCTTTAAAGTTCTGCTGCATTTTAAGTCATTCTTAAACAGATGTCATATATATTGTGAAATTGAGTTGATGTAGAAATGTAAATAAAATGGTCTGATAACTATTAGCAAACTCTTTCTTTTTTAGAGGAACATTTTACTAATTGAGGTACAGTTTTTGTAGTGGAGTTTTGTTTTATTTTTTGTACTTTAACAATAGGCTTATGACAACAATATAAGCAAGGCTCAAACTAAGTTATCACAAATTGCAATATCTTGAAATGCTTCTGGTTTTTAAATTATTAGTTTTATAAAAACGATCAAATATGTTTTTATCATTAAACTCAATAGTTGTAATTCAATAAATAATATTTATGCTGATCTTGAAATTAGGGTATAAAAATCTCATTTTCAAACCATATTATTACTATTAGTTTATTTTTAATTATTTTCATTATTATTAAAAACTATGATTCAAAATTTAATTCATTTGATAAATCATCAGGTAAAACTAAAAAAATAAAGCATACAGTACGATATTAAAAAACAACAGCAAATCACAACAGTCTAAAGGAGTTTAGCAGTGATCAAATACTTTAAATATAAGAAATTATATAATACAATATAACATATTTTATTTCTTATTTAAATCTTATTCATTATTTTCTTATAAATATGTAACTGCCAATTAAATGAAACTCCCTAACTCAGATATGTATATAAAATTAAAGACAGTTTAAAAACATATAAAAAATAAATTACTAAGAATTATTTATTTTACAACAAAACAAAAAAAATCTAATAACTTATTTTAAAATCTTTTTTTGTTTGTTTGTTTGTTATTAATAAATTTCTAGTTTAAATCATTTAAATTTTTAAATAAATAATTCCACAAAGTTTCCCCCCCAAACAAAAATTGATTTTAATGTTTCATACAATGTGCAGACAGCTTTATTAATTTTTATCTAAATGCTTAAATTAACTGGTATTTAAACAGTTTTAAATTTAAAGTTTTGACTATTCTTATTTCGCTGTAGTAAATTTGTTCCGTTTTTTTGTTAATTTTTGAAATATGATTGAATTGACTGTTTCATTAAAACATTGTTCAGGGCTTTTAATATACTGAGAATTTGAAGACCCAAAATATTTCCAGATATCACAATTCATGATCACTTAGTCCAAGCCTTGATAAGTACAACTATCATTGAAAAAAATTTGGAAGTTGTTGATATACCATGGAATAAATTTTTTTTACTAAAATGTTACATATACTACAGCTCGAGTCATTTTGTGAAAGTACTTTTGAAAAATGCACTTATAATTGCACTTTTGCTGCATAACCAAAATCTCTTTGTAAACTAATCTCCATTTCATAAACTGCAATCTGCATAAATTAAATCTATTTTAAATGTGACCATAAAAAGACAAAAACTACACTACTAGTATGGTTTAAATGTAAGTAACAACTACTATTTCAAACATATATTAATTAATGTACCCTGGATGACATTCAACTGATTCCATATTAGCAGGAGGGGCTATTTAGTCATGGTAAAGCACGACTGAAGAGCCAGGCTTGGTCGGAATCAGAAGGCGCAATTACGCTTTGATCCTGACCACTCATACAACATTTAGCTGCGACAACTTGACCACATCTTTTTAGACGTTTTGACATTCAAATTTATATGTTTCTGTGTATGTCCAAAAAAATAAGCTTGGTAACATTAATCTTTCGTAATTAACAGTTTCTAGCAAAATGCTTATATACAAAGAGATGTTTTATTTTTATTGACTGTTTATAAAGATAAAACTTTTAAAAATTATTTTTTAGTTAAAAATATTTTTTTAAAAATTATATAAAGTTAAGTAAATTTTACAAATATAGATTAACTTTTTATAATTTAAAAAGCGTCTATTTTTTATGTTAAATGTAAATCTTTTAAAACAATTTGCATGATTTATTTTATAAAAACAATAATTTCAACAACAATGGCATTTTTAATGAAATTTTATTAATAATCATTTAAGTTAATAAAACTAATAATCAAACTTACAACTTATTAAAAGAAATGAATTCAGAAATTCCGCTGTATAATTACAGAGAATTGCTGCAGCTGTTTTAAAGATTACTTGATTTTAGATAACACACATTACATAAGCAATATATAAATTTTAGTAGATGGCACAAAAGATGCTAGCTCTAAAGAGCTAGCGTATATATATATATATATATATATATATATATATATATATATACTATATATATATATATATATATATATATATATATATATATATATATATATATATATATATATATATATATATATATATATAATAGAATTACTGCTAGAGGTAAATAACAAACCCAACATATGGTTTGAGCAACCATAGGGTGTTTGGACATAAGAAATATGATATATTAAAATTACTGACAATGAAGCAGCCATCATAAGGCTTCCTAATTAAGCTATGAGATTATTTGAAGGAGTTTAAGAAAAGTTTTTTATCTTCATAAGAGATAAATACATCAGTAATAAAGATAGCTACACTGCCACCTCAACCTCCGTCTTAGCAATCTATTTTTTAAAATTGAATAATTGTTTTAATACAATTGCTTCACTATTGTACTTTGCTTTAAAACCTTACGATATCATATTTACCACTTAACTAAATTGTATATTTATGAGTTAATACCGTTTGTTTTAATTTTTTAGATATAAATAAATAAAAAGCTCACTATTTAAAACATTAGTCAAGATTTTTATTAAGCCAAAAAAAATAGTCTAAATAAGAGTTTGTAATTCTTAGCTATATAATAACAGCAAAGATTGCTAATGTTGCTATGATTATATACATATGTTATGTATATTTATATACATATACGTTTATGTACATGCATATAATTTTTAAAACCGACAACTTTCTTAAAAAAAAGTGAAAATTTTGGCTTAGGTCCCTAGTAACTCTGAGCCCTTTGCTATGCTACTACTAAAATTCATACTATCTGAAATATAATTCTTTTACTAATTGCAATATAATATTTGTACTATCGAAGATATAATATTTGTACTATCTGAGATATAATATTTGTACTATCTGAGATATAATAATTCACCTCTTTCTCAGCATCATCATCGTCGTCATCATCATCATCATTTATATCGCGTCCAGTATCTTCAGATTTTTTTTTAAGAACTGCGCTTTCTTTTTCTTCTTCCTCTTTTTTTATTTGCTTTTCTTCAATCTAAAAAAATTAACCAACTATTACAATACAACACTTTTTTATCATATACTCAATAGGTTTACTAAAAGTTTTATTAAAATAACAAACTGATACTCAATAGGTTTATTAAAGGTTTTATTAAAATAATAAACTGATACTCATATCTGCATAAATATGTTTGTGCAATATATTCTGTTTCTTCTGCAAAATTTATTTTTAAAAATATTTTAAGGGAGACACATCTATATTGAATAAATAGAGCTTTACAGTTATTGACTCCATAACACTCTTAAACTTATATCAAAAAGTTTATTGACTGAAGTTTAAAATAAAAGCAATCCTGTTAATAATATTTCGACACAATTTAAAGTACCTTATGAAAAAATAGTTACAGCACTTTAGGTTAATTTTATTACGAATTTATTTTAAGATACCTGATACTGCAAGAAAATGGCTGATTCCGGGTACCCGGTAAAACAACTGAAATAAATCACTAATGCAGATACAGATCATTTAACTCATTCAATTAAAGGTGAAATGCAAAAAAAACTTTTTCTCTCATTCTAAAGTTTTACAAAAAGAGCAAAAGACATGAAATATGAAGTGGTTTTAGACACAATCTTTTAATACAACAATAGTGTTCTTGATATAAACCAAAACAGTTTTTGTTAAAATTTTTTGTTAGAGTTTTAAATTTATCAAGTATACTTTACTCCTGCTTAAGTTTGCAATGCACAACCTAAAAAGATTTTAACTTAAAAGGATTTTATGGATCTAATATATATATACAGGCTTTCCCAGGAAAGGCGTGCGGTCGCACGCCTTGTTTGTCCACGCATAGAATAAATTTTTCAGAAAACGTGACCGCGGCATTATTTCGTAAGAAAGCGAAAATTATCCACAGAAAATAAAAAATAATATTAAACAAATGAAACGAAGTCTAAACTAAGTATAAAATTGAAATTGGATGTAAGAAAAATATTTTGATAATAAAAAAAAATTAAAAAAAAAAATTCTTGTAACAAAAAAAAAAAAAGTCTTGAACATTTTTTTTTAAATTTTTATACTGTTTTTGTTTTCTTTTATTAGGGTTGCTATTTTCAGCTACGAAATTTGATACAAGTCAAGGAAAAGACGACGATAAGTCATAAAGTTTTCACGAAAATAAAGATTTGATACGTAATTTATTCACGAACTTTATCAGACAATGTATTAAAAAACTGATTCATTATTTACGCTAGACAAATTTGGTTAAACTTTTTCATTTAATTTAGTTTTTACGAAGGTTTATGCAAAGGCAATGTCTTTATTCCCTAATACTTAGACAAGAAAATAAATAGCATTAACATTAAAATCAATACATTTAAACATTTAAATGTATTTACGAAACATTTAAAAATTGTTTATAGTTCTAGCGTGAATTTTAAAGTATTACTGACTGATTAAAGTCATAAACAAATTTTACATTAAAAGGTCCTTTTATTTTCTTTAAACATTAATCTTTTTCTTTTTGATTTGATTTTTCATAGCTTAAATAACTACCACCCTAAAAAAATAAAAATATAAAATATAGGTAAAGTTTTTTTTTAATAATATACATTAATTTTTTAATTTTAAAGCACAAACAAATTTCTGTTATTTACTTTAAGATTGCTTGCATTTTTGCGGTATTTTCGTTTAGCTTTGTTTTGGCGCGAATTCTTGAAACGCATAATAATAAAACGTGGTCAGTTAGTCAGAAAAATTTATTCTATGCGTGGACAAACAAGGCGTGCGACCGCACACCTTTCCTGGGAAAGCCTATATATATATATATATATATATATATATATATATATATATATATATATATATATATATATATATATATATATATCAACCTTCAGAATTAGAAAAAAATGAGGTCGGCAATAAATGCCGACCTCAGACCTCAAACTGCTACAGGTCAGCAAAAAAAATTTGAAAAAAAATTTGGAGTTACTATAAACATAGAACGAGGTCTACAATTTTTTACCGACCTCAAACACTTTTAGGTCAGCAGTTGGGTTGGCATTGCTGAATACTGACCCTAATTCTGAGGGCTGATATACATATGTATGTATGTATGTATGTATGTATATGTATGTATGTATGTATATGTATGTATGTATATATGTATGTATATATATATATATATATATATATATATATATATATATATATATATATATATATATATATATATATATATATATATATATATATATATATATATATATATATATATTAAAAAAGTAATTTATAATACCTGGAAAGCTTCAAATATTTTACTAAAGGCTGCATATTGAGGATCCCACTTTGGAAAGTCAATTTTTTCTTGAACATATTCTACTTCAACTTTATCTTCTTTACGGATTACTTCATTATATTGAACTTCCTAATGAAGAAAGCTTATTAATGTAAAAGCGTGTACAAACATATGAAGAAAAAAAACTTTTTAACATCATTACTTTACTCCTTTGTTCTCCTTTTGCTCGTTTTCTTCTTCTCTTTTTAGTCTTTTTTTTTTTCTTGTTTGTAACCTATCATAATCATTTAAAAGAAAATATTATTCAAAAAAAGATGCTTTAATATAAAATATTTTCTTTAACAGTGATGACAGAAGCTATTATAATAAAAAAAAATTGTTGTTTTATCAAATAACATTGATGTGAATAAAGTTAGCTTTTAATCAAGATTAGTTTTATTTGATTGCTGAATTAGCTTGAAATATAATATATTTGATTATCATAAATAATCAAATAAGATTTGATCTTTTTATTTAAATATTTTAATCTCAAAATGGTAAAATAATAAAATAACAATCTACTAATACAAGCAAACTTGAAACATTTAAAATAACCAAAATATTGAAACATTGCCAGAAAACAGAACAATAAAAATATTAGAACAGCACCAGAAAACAGAACAATGATCAAAAATATTGAAACATAAAAGTTATCAGAACAGTAACAAGGATAATGTATATATATATATATATATATATATATATATATATATATATATATATATATATATATATATATATATATATATATCAGTGGTGTACACTGGACTTTTAAATGTTTGAGTTTTAACACTTACAGGTATTGTGCAAACTCCAAACTTTTGTATGTTCATGCTTATGTCAAATGAGAATGTTTTGCAAAGAGTTGCGGTGATAAGAGCTTGGGGACAAAAAAAACCGTATTTTTTGGCCCACCTAGCCCTTAACGTGGGAGCAACAAGCTGATAAAATAATTTTTTTCAGTATTTTTATCTAAGTTTATATTCATCAACAAATTTCAAATTTTACTTTCTAACTTACAAACAAAGAACAAGACATCATTTTTTAGAAATTATTAGGATTATTTTACAAAAAAATGTTTAGATACAACTAATACAATCTAATTTGTTAAGTTACTATGTAATAAATATAGTGTGACATCACAAACCATTATTAAGAAATAATTCAAATGTGCTCAAGAACTCAAAAACCATAAAAGATTTTAAGCTGAAACATTTAAGATTTGTGTTTTTAAATTTATCATTTATTAATATGGAGTGAATTCATTACTTGTATTACAATAATGCAGGCCTTGCGATAAAGCGTCTGGCGATGTGAATTTTACGTCGTCCAAGAGCGATTTTGCGTGTAGCTAGGGCTATTTGCGTCGAGCAAAAAAATTTTTGTTTGAGTATATTTAAAGATATTTTTGAGTGGAATTTTAATGAAGTAATTTACGATTATTTTAACATTTAATAAAGTATTTTAAAATCCGCACGCAGTTGAAATAAAAGTTAGAATTAAAAAAAAATTAAATATGCTCATTATTTACAAGTAGAAAAAATTCAGATTAAAAAAAAAGTTTAAATCTTTTAAGCTAACATTTTAATAAAATTATTCAGCAATAGCAAAGTTTTCGATAAAATTGAACAAAAATACTTTCTTTTAGTTTTAGATTTTAAACTTAAATAATTATTTTACGGGGGTTTGTTAGGTTTTAAAAAAAAAGATTTAAAAATATTTATTAACTGTTAGACGTATTTAAAGTATTTAAGAGTAATTTCGAGGAAACATTATAAAAATTGGTGAACACAAATAAAATAAAAAAAGGATTAATATTAAAACGTATTCTACTTGATTCAATAAAAAAGTACAGTTATTAAAATTTTTGTAAAAAGTAACTCAAAAAAATTACTTAAATAATAACGATCGCTTTTATGTTAAAAGTTAAAGAAACTCAACGAAGCGTGATCAAGAACAGCTGCTGAAAAATAAAACGTCAATAGTTTTTCGATAAGAATAATTTTTAATAATAATTTTTTCGCTGAAATATTTCTTTTATAACTATAAGATTTTTATTCTAACTTTTTATTTTATATTACTTGAAATAAAATTCCTTGTTAGCATTAAAAATTTATTCAAAACGTTCGTTTAAGTTTTTAATTAATACGAGTGATTGTGCTTATCAACCGCTTTATGAAAATAAATAAAAACAAATAAATAAATATTATTTAAAATCGCTTGTAAAAATATTAGCTATTGCACAGTTTTTAATCGTACAATATTAAAAATTCCAGTTTATTACTCGCTGACTTTTTAAAAAGAAAAAATAATTATTTAAATTACATATTTAAGAAAAAAAAAATCAAATATTAACATATTTTATAATCTTTTTTAAATTTAAGTTATAATGTTTTTTATTCGTTTAGTATAGAAAAAACGTGACAAACGTCGAGAAAATAAACAAATGTTTTTACATTTTAAAAAACAAAACATTCCAAAACATTTTTAAATAATAACATTTCTACAAAAACGATTTAAAGTAGTTTTGTGGTAATTAAGTAAATTGGTGCAGTTAATGTCGATAAATATGAAAAGCAAATAAAAAGAATTTAATGACGTCAAAAATCACGTCGTGCTTATGCGTCGCGCAGTTCTTATTCATCGCAAGGCCTGATAATGTATTTTTTAATGTATTTTTATATATATGAAGCTCAAATCGAAAATAAGAGCGATCGCAATTCAATTTTAAAAGCTGCAAAATTATTGAAAAATTTGAGTGAGTTTAAAAACATTTATATTAACCCTGATTTAACTGAGGCAGAAAGATATAAAGCAAAGTTGTTATGAGATGAATGTAAAAAAAATAATTTAGAAAATTCAGAATCTTTTATATATTATTATGGTATTAGAAACAACAGAGTCGTTAAAATCGCAAAATAGCAATTACTTTTTAACAACAGGAAATTAAGTCATATGAGTCATTGTGCAACAGAACTTGCAAAGTCGTCACGTATTAGTTGTGAACATCTTATATCTAAATCGAGTAAACCAGACAATAATTTGTACAAATAATTTGTACAATAATTTGTACAAATTTGTCGCAATAAACCAACCAATTTAAATTTAGTAAACAAATAAACCTGCCATAATTTGCGTTTGCGAAACATTTTTCACCAATAATTATCTGACTCTTTTGTTTGTTCAAAAGATTACTCAATCTATCGTAAGGATCGCATTAAAATTGGAGGGGGAGTAGCTATTTTGTTTATATTGTAATATATTGTAATATATTGTTATATTGTAAAAATGACATTAAATCGGAATAAGTACAAACAACTCAAACGGACACGGATATTGACATCGTCTGTATAGACAATGTCAATATCCGACTTAATTTTTAGTTCACATAATCTCCGTTTAATCACATGCTATCGCCCACCTTTTTACTCCATTGCCGATGTGGCTTATATCGAACTTATGACTGCATTTATATATAATCTATGCCACTCTGTATCTCAATTTGTTATTGTCGGTGACTTCAATTTTCCTAAAATAGACTGGCTTAATTACCTATCACCAAACGAAAAGTGCCATATCCTTTTTTTAAATTTAGTCAACAATCTCGGTTTGCACCAGTTTGTACAGGAACCTACTTGTGAAAACAATATTCTTGATCTTGTATTTTCAAATAATATCTTATTTCTTAGTCTTATTTCAGTTGAATGTTCTTTCAGCACCAGTAACCATAACACTGTCCACTTCTCTATTAATATAAATCATCTCGATCAGTCAAATAAAAATATTGAATCCTTCTACGACTTCATTAATGCCGACATTGATGGTTTTCAGTTTTATTTATTAAATATCAATTGGGACTTCGAGTTTTCCTTTTTTATTACAGTTGAAGATTATTGAAACGTTTTCTCCAATCATTTTTGCAATGGTACTCATCAATTTGTTCCAATTAAATAGAGTAATTTTAATAAAAAAATAAAACACTACCCGAGTTTTATTGGGAAAATGTTAAATCGTAAAACTTTCTAATAGAAAAGATGGTCAAATACTAAAAACATTACACACAAAAAAGCATATAACAAATACGCTAGTAAATGTAAAAACTCATTACTTACTTACCAAATGAGAGTCAAACTTAAACTTGTAAAGGAAAACAATATCAGCAAATTTTTTAATTACGTTAATAAAAAATTAAATAACTCTAAAAGTATTTTTTCTCTAAAAGACAAAAACAATAATAACTAGATAACTTGTAGTAACGAAGAAATCGCTGATGTGTTTAACAAACACTTTGGCAGTGTCTTTACAAATGATAACAATTGCTCTCCATTTATTAATAGTTATGTTGATGATTCAATTGGTATTGAAACTGTACTATTTCCACCAGAAGCAGTGTATAAATTTTGAAGGAAATTAAAGCCAGCACATCCTAGTCCTGATGGCATACCTAACATACTTCTGAAAAAATTAGCTCATCTATATTGTATTCCACTCTAATTTATATTTGATACCAGTTTTAAGTCAAGTTCTTTACCTAAACAATGGTGCCAAGCTTTTGTATCTCCAGTTTTTAAAAAAGGAACTACTGCAGATCCAAGTAATTATAGATCCATCTCACTGACATGCACTTGCTGTCGAGTCATGGAAAGAATGATCAATGTGTATGTCATAAAGTATTTAGGTCATCATAATTTAATATCTCTTAATCAACATGGTTTCCTCAACAAACGTTCAACCAGTACAAATCTCTTAGAATCTACTAATGATTGGAACACCGCACTCGATTACCATCAAATAACAGATGTTGTCTGTATTGATTTCCAAAAAGCGTTTGACTTTGTCTCGCATACCAAACTATTAGTAAAACTTGCATCCTATAACATAAAAGGTAATCTTTTAAATTGGATTTCCGCTTTACTCACCAATAGATATCAACAAGTCAAGGTCGGTAATTCTATATCAAACTCTATACGCATTATTAGTGGAGTTCCACAGGGTAGTGTGTTAGGTCCCACATTATTTTTATTATACGTTAATGATTTAACCGCTATAACTAATAATCTGGACTGTTGTGTAAAACTTTACGCAGATGATATAAAGTTATATAGCTCGTACTGTGATATGGATCTTAGTCAAGATTTAGTTGTTGCTTTAAGACTTTTACAATGGGTAGAAACTTGGCAACTAACAATTGCTTGTAGTAAGTATTTTGCACTTAGAATAGCACCTCCCTCATTATGCAAAGGTATAAAGGTTAACTTTAAATTAGGTGAATATTCTTTGGCTTGGTCTTCAAACCCAAAATATCTAGGAGTAACAATGGACTGTAACCTTAATTATAAAAAACATATTTTTAACGTCATCCACATAGATGAGTTTTTGACTTTATGAAAATCCCGGAAATTTTTTTCTTTGAAAATCCCGGAAAATCCCGGAAAGTCATTTTCATGAAAATTCCAGAAAATCCCGGAAAAATTTAGAGTCAATAAATTGACAAAGGTATGTGGGTAAATTCTGGAACGTTGGTAAAGGGATAAATAAAGAAACTAAAAACTACTCATTAATTATGTTTCTCTAAAATGAAATATAATATCTCAGTTTTAACATAAGCAACCTGCAAAGCGCAATAATTTCTTTATATTTAAAATATAAAATGTAAGACAATGGAATAAATGTCAGGAATCAATACTTTTTTTTCTTATAATTTTCTTTTGTGAAGCATTCGTCAGCTTTTCTTTTTCTGCACTTTTTTTCATGATCAATAATAGATTCTTTAACTTTTTTGCACTGTTCATGTAAGGCAATTTTTTTTTTCCACGTTGAATTTATATTTAAAAATCTTTCTTCAACTTTTCTATTTTTCGGATGGAATTTCATTTTTTTATTATAGCGTTTGCTTGCAGTTTGCAAATGACCACAGATAATTTTGTTAACTGGATCATGCAATATATCTCGCCTTTTAAAGTACCCTACTGCTGTGGTCTCGTTTGCTAATAATTGATACTTAACTGAAGCTATAGCAGAGTACGTTAAAGTATCAAGACGGTTTGTCTTTTTGTTAACTATGGTGTTCATCATGCTGAATGATTGCTCAACATGAGGACTACTAAAAATACTTAAGCATGCCTTGATAATCTTACTAAGCTCTAAATATTTTTTACACTTAAAAACTTCAGCCCACCAATAGTCAAGACGTACGGGCTTCCCATCATCAAATACGGGTGGAAGCGCTATATCTATCTGAAGCTGCATAACTTCTCAATTAAATATTACTTTATTTATATCTACAGAGGGAAAGAAAGTTGAGAGTTTTTTTAGCATCTCAATGCAACTAAGGCATAGAACAAACAGACTCGTAAAAAAAAAAGCCGATAATTTTAATCAAATCTGATTGGTTGTTAGTTCAATCCTAAGAACTTTATCTTTATCGGTATTTAATTTATGCAAACAAATAATTAATAATGGCAAAATATTATAAGTAACCGAAGCGTCTCTGATCGTTTTGCTGGAGATATGTCAATGTTATTACAAAGATATCTTGTAGCGTTTGTTTGACATGATTTGTGAACCTAATTACAATTTAATACATTTGTGTTGGTATATTTATGAACAATATGTTATTTTTAAAAGCAGCTGAAATAACTTATGCAATATATGTCATTCTGTGCTGTGCTAACAACAAAAAATATTTTGTTTTGATACATTACTGAAGCCATAATACCTATTTGTATCGACTTAGTATTCAAAGATTTAACTGTTTTTATAAAAAATAAGTTAAAAGTAACTTATGTTACTTTTAAGTTATTGTTATAAAAACAAAAGAAACCAATTGTCTATTATTTTCTTGAAAGAAACATAAACTTATGGAGGTACTAAAAATTTATGTCTATATTTTATAAGACTTTATTAACAATATTTTGATGCATGAGTTATGATTTCATTGTTCATTATTTATGTCATATAATTTTATTTATATAATATAGTATTTTCTTTCATCAAGTTATGCGCTAATCTCAACAAAAAGTAGCATAAAAGACAAGCTTTCTTTTTTCAACAAAATATATATATATATATATATATATATATATATATATATATATATATAAACTATATGTATATATTACTAATAAATACTTTTAAAGTTAATATTTTTTAAATATTAACTGTGTTATTAAACAAATTTATTGCTGATATTTCCTTGTCTTTAAGATTAACTACATTTGTTTTTGATTTTGTTATGTTATTGGTGTTATTTGATAAATGAATTTCATTGAAAGAAGTTGCTACGGGTTGATATCTTTTAAAAACTGTCTTTATTGGTGAAGTGATTTCCTTAATAGGTTGAACATAAGGCTTGGTTGAAACATCAGATAAAAAGGGGAGTACTGGTTGCTTGGTCCATACTTAGGTTCTTTGATCTGATTATTTTTTGCATCTGAATTGAACTTTCTTTTTCTGGTTCCTCTGTTATTTGTGCAAAATGAATAAAAGAATCATTGGTGCTGGTCTGAATTTTTGGGTTTTTATTTTCTAAAACTATATATTTTTTTAAAGAGTTACAATTAACAACTTGAGTACCCTCGTTCGACTCAATCTTGATCTTTTGTGCAGGAATTTTAGTTTTGTTCAATAAACATTCATTCCAAATGTTCTTAAGATTGATATATTCAGACATTAATGTGGATGAGCGAAAATGATGTAGCTGCAATTTTGATGAAATATTACTTATTTTATCTTTAAATGTTATTCCATTTTTTGACTCAAACCACCAAATATTATTACCTTCTGACAAGTAGTCTGATATCCGCTCTAAATGACCTTGCCATATCCATGGATACATTTCAATAATCCAAAAATGGAATTTCTGTTTCTGTTCGTTCATAATCTTTTACTATCTTTCTTATTGCATGTTGATGGTTTTGAGTTTTGCAGCCCTCATTGAAGCTTTTATGACATTGTAGTCGAAGCAAGGTGTTTAATATCACATGCTCACTATTGTGGTTTGTAGTTGAACTGTTTATAGTTTTAATTGTATTAAAAGTTCTTTCCTCTTCTTCAGCATTTGCTGATATTCCAGAGATTATTCTTAACATGTGTGGGGCATGTACTATTAGGTTATGTTGGTATTTGCCATACATTTTTTGCTGTGAAACTGCTATTGGTTTGTCCTTTATAAGTTCTTTTAAATAAATTGAATGCAAAAATGTTTGATTGTAAAGAAACAAAATATTTTCAATTGTTCTACTGAGTTCATTACCATACAGTATGCCTTGAATGTAAAACATTGTTAATAAAACATTATAAGCTCTTGAATCAATTTTTCCTTTCAATATCAAAACTAATTTACTTAAACTTTTACGATAGTCAATGCCACGTTTGCAATCTTTGTTGTCAAATGATAAACTCACCATTTCCTTAAACAGTTTTTGTTCAATAGTATTTAAATGAGAACTGATTTCTTCATAAAGATTAGATGTGTGACCTTTCACATCATGTAATGGTTCACATGGCAAGATTTCATATTTACTTAAATAAAGCTTTTCTAAGTCATCGAAATCCTCATTAAACAGCAAAGCTGGTAATCGCTGCATGCCATGCATTTCATTATCAAGTTTTTGCTGAAGAATTTTTTTGTGTGATTTATATTGAAAATATATTCCTCGTTCATTAAGTTCATCAATAATTTCATGTTTTGGTAAGTTTTTGTACAGTTTAATTTGCTGTTTGTTTATTTTATTTCTGCTTATTTGAGTAAGTGTGAGCTTCTTTACTCTATTTTCTATACTCAGCAGAGGTTGATAAAATGAATAAGCTGTATCATAAGAGCGATTTATGTTAATTGGACATGCACAACAAGGATAATCACCTCCTTTTTGCTATCCAATCTCAAACTGACAGGCAGGTGCATCACCATGAAAAAAACGCATTATATCATTAATTTTTTCACCATTTATATCAATAGACTCTCCTAACAGTCTGTTATCTTCATTTCTGGTACTTGTGTACGTAAGCTGTTTATCTGTTGATGAACAACGAGCAAATATATAAAGTTCAGGTTTTTCAATCTGAGCTTGAACGTCAATTTTTTTACCATGAATTTCAAAATGCTCCTTTTCAGTGTAATATATTGCTTTATCATACACACAGTTCACCATAAACAGTAAATGTGAATGGTTGTTTACAGTAGATCCATCATGCCAAACTTGTATGTGTCTTCTTCTGTTAAAATATAATAGTTTTTTTCGCAAATCCTGAAGTTTGTGAATGCTATTGTCGTTTTCATTTAAACGATTTAGTTCTTCTTTAACCTTGCCATCGCTCATTGAATTTATTTCAGATTCTGAATGTAATCGCATAAAACATTTGTGCTTTTCAGCAAGTGTTTTTCTGATATGATTAAGAGGGATTTTTCTACCTGCTACATCTACCTCAGTAGTTTTAAAAGATTTATCATCATTTATTGTAAGGATTTGGAACTTTTGTGGTATAATTAATTCACCAATGGTATATTCTCCTTTAGACACTTTCTCTTTTATATTCAACTTAATTTTTTTTATTGTTGGTTCAGCAGGTATACTAATATCTGTTGCATGAATTTTCTTCTTACATCGTCTTATTATTCTATTTCCTTGGCCTTTATATTTCAAACAACTTAAGTCAACACCTTTACTTGATAGAAACTGTTTTACAATTTGACCCCCATTTTTAGCTATCTCACCATTACTGTTAATAACATTGTATTTTTTTGCTAGCTCAGTAAAATTGATTTTTGTACCTGGCACATAAGAAACTACCTCCTTCCAACAATCATTTTCATTCCATTTATTTGTGTAGTTTCCAGTATGATCTTTAAGTTTATTTGGATTTTTTTTTTCATTACGAACTTTTAAGTTTGCAAAAGTTTCAAAGCTTTGATTCATTCGTATTTTTGTAGCCTTCCGCAAAGATATTTCAGTTCCAAATGCCCTATAAATAAAATATTTTTATTTATTTAAGAGGATTTTTCAATTTGGAAAATACAAAATCTCAATTTGAATCTACTAAATAAAGTTATATAAAAAACAGTTTTAGCTTTTTAAAGATTATGTACCTTACAGCTGCTGTTTCTTCAAAGCATTTTTCAACACTGCATTTGAATAACCTTGCATATTTATTGCGTAATTTTTTTGTGTCAGTTCTTGATGGTTTCTGAATTAAGTTTGAATCAGGTATGAGGGGTATTGCATTTGTTATTGGCATAAAGTATTGTTTTTTAAATTTTCTATTTGTTTCATCCAATAAAGTACTTGCGCAACTTATTAAATTTTCTTTGTTTCCAGTTGCGATTTCATTTGACAAAAGATAACTTGCTTTTTTTTTGTAAAACTTAGTGTTTGTTGGGATTAAAGATAACACATTTGCATTAAGCTTAACACACTCTTGACAGTTGGAAAACCTGTATCGACATTTTTCTGTTAAACTAAGTTTAATCCATGCATTTAAAGAAAATGTGTCCATTATTATCTTCTTTTTTGCACTATGTCGTTTAGAAAGATAACATAATTTTGCCTTAATCTTAGGAAAATTTCGACGATGGATATCATTAGAGACAGCAAAATTTTCTTTTTGACAGCTGAATATTGAATTATATTCATCAATTCTTTGCTGTAAGGAAGCCTTTGACATCAGCAGGTTAAACACAATAACTTTGACATAACCACACGATAATGGATCTATTATAGACATAGTGATGATCTATAAAGTTTAAAGAGTAAAAAATATTATATTAACTGATATCACAGTCATTCCATACTTTAATTTAAAAAGTTGATTGCATTTATTTTTAGAAGCAATGAAACTAACTTGTTTATAAAGTTTATATGCTGCTGATATGAAAATCAAAACTAACTTGTTTATAAAGTTTACCGCCTCTTTTTTCAAATTGTTGACGCATTCTGCTAAATGGAATAAATTATTTTTTTAAGATGCCGAATAAGTCCCGAGTATTTCAAAAAATGAAACTAAATACCGAAAACAGTTTTTTAATTGGGGCTTAAAGTTGTGAATATTTATGTAAAAACGACTTTTGCAGAAACATTAACACTACCATAGTTTATCTGAATCTAATTTGACATTATTGTTAAAATTATTCATTTAGGTGTGGTATTGAAAATATTAACTTCAATTTTCATAAAAAAATAGTTTTTCATGGATATTTTCCCCAAATAATGTCTAATCGTAAATGTCACGTTACATTCATTGAAAACAAATACCAAGACATGCTTTTATGAAAAAATCAAATTTATAGACTCATCTATAGCCAAGCCCCACGGTACTTTATGTTGAAAATTACATCTTTTCTAAATAAAACTACGCTTGACGATTTGTTAAAGTCGCATTACTTTTACCAGATTATAATAGTGGTTAAAAAAATCTTTCCAAACATACCAAACATGTCATACTTTTTGACAAAAAAATTTACATATATTGCAATTGAAAAATCTTACATTTTTGTTCGAAAAAACGTGTACCAGGCCTTAGTTGCATTGAGATTCTCTCTGTAATTTTGTGACCTTGAGACATTGGGTCGATCGCAGAGAGGCATTTTAATAAAGGGTAATTTATTAAGTAAGTAAACTGACGATTCAAGGTAAGCTTTTAGCAAGGTCTTTAAAAACGATGATTTGAAATCAGGATTTCGAATAAGTATTCTTGACAAATATTTTTCAGCATTACTTCCAAGGTATATGTAGTTCAAATGGCGATACATTTTTTTATCTTTCAGGTTTGAAAACTTCAACTTTTCTCCTGTTATATTTTTTATCATCTTTGGCTTAATAAAACAAGTTAAAATTGTTTTCACTAGTTCAATTTGCTCATCATAAATTCGATGGACTAACGGTTCTTTTTGTTCAAAAGTTAAAATAAATGATTTAAAAATAGGAAGAATTTCAACGTACAAATTAATATAAAGTAATGTTTCATTACGTCGGAAAAATAAACTTTTAACAATTCTTTTCTTTCTGCACCTTGTTTTGTTAGTTTTTTCTGCTGCATTTTACTTTTTATTTTTTCTATTAGTTTCTTACTTTTATTTGATAGCCTCTTTAAAATTTTGTCACTTTCATCTTTATACAGAGAGATGTCTTGTTTTGATAGCCAAGAAGAATAAATTAAGGTGAAAGCAGGCATCATCTCAAGCATAGGAAGAGTGCAATCTAAAACAGACAACAATCGATGACAAACCCTTTGCTTTGGAGTGTTGTATGTGACACCTGTGATTTGACAGATTTTTTTCAGAAATGTACAAAGATCTGGGCTATATTTAAAATCAATGTAGATATCATCCAGTAAGTTTTCAACTACCTTGCCGAAAAAAGAAGTAAATTTTTTGACAACATTATGCACATGATGACAAATATCACCATCAATATCAAGTAAGTGAGGAACCACTTTTCTTAACCTTGTTTCAAACCCACTGATTTTTCCTCTCATATAATTGGTAGAATCTGATAAATTGGAAACAAGATTACTTAATGGAATTGCGTCTTTGTTAAATAAATTAATAACAGCATTAAAAAGACTTTCGGCATTTACCGTAACAAGCGATAATGACGCGTAGTGCTTTAATACAACTTTATTAGTTTTGTCGCAAAAATATGCTACGAGTATACTGAGAACCTTCTCATTTTTTGCCGAGAAGCACTCATCTATGTTAAGGGAGAACATTTTTATTTTCATATCAAAAACAAGCTCAGCATGAAAAGCTTTATCTAATCCTTCTCGAAGCTTATACGAAGCAGTTGTTCTGAACATTTTCAAATTTTTTAAAACACGATGATCTTTAGACATTTCCTTTGCGTATTCAATCATATGGGATGTTTAAGATATTGGAAGATTGTGTTCACAAATAAATGCGAGTGTCATAGCTTCTGCATTTGATGTCCTGTCTCTAAAACTTACAATAGGTTTAATGGTAGGCTTTACTCTCTTTGTGCAAGTACTGCCAATATGCACGTTATCCAGAGTGCCATATGGCAATACACACATATCTGTTTTTTTTAAATTAGTAAAAAATGACGACGGTATGGCTTCGTTGGACTTAATCATTGCGCAGTTTTGACGATGCATTTTAGACTTTGAGTGGCTGAGTAAAGATTTTTTACCTTCACTTCCATAATAAAAGTCTTTATTACATATTGTACATCGTACCTAAAACATCAAATCAAATAATATATAACTATGATGAAGTTATATATTTCAGTGTTCGGTTAGAGGATAAACTTACCGCTCCGGCTTTATTTATCTTTGTAATATAGGCTGAATAATGCTCATCATTATAGTCTTTCTCTTAAAGCCAATTCCAGCGAAACTTGTTTTTAATATTTTTGTCTATCTCAGAAATGTCAGATAAACTCTTAACTTGCATTTTCTTTTCTTTCTTCTTGATAGTAATTTTTAACGACAAGATCTTTTGCAAACATTTAAAACGGAATTTACATCAATTAACTTCTTAAGAAAAAGAATTTCTAATATTCGAAAAAGTTAATTTGAATGAATTAAAAAGAAAAAAAATTTTTGAAAAAATTGATCTCGTGAAAATTTCATTTATAGAAAACATAATTGTTTAAATGCAAACCATGTCGTATTTAAAATTTTATAACTTTTTGCAAATCAATAGCAAAAAGCATCCGGAATTTCCCGGAAACTTGATGTGAATTTCCGGAATTCCGGGAATTCCCGGAAAAAACTCATCTATGGTCATCCATCAAGCTAACTCTAGAGCATACTTAATTTTGAAATGTTTTAAAACACGTGACCCTTGTATCCTAGTTAGAGCTTTTACTACCTATATACAACCAATTTTAGAATATTGTTCTCCAGTATGGACACCACACCAAATTGGATTGATTAAATCAGTTGAAAGTGTCCAACGAAAATTTACAAAAAAAATAAGAAGCCTCAGAAATCTTTCCTATCATAATAGATTACAGTTGCTTGGTATCGAATCACTCGAAGTTTAGCGCCTTAAAAACGATTTAGTAACTTGCTTTAAAATTTTTCGTAAACTTGTTTGTACTGATCAATCTCTGTTCTTTGCGATTGACAATAACAGCTACACCCGGGGTCATAATTATAAAATAAGCAAACAATCTTGTTGCTTGGATTTAAGAAAACATAGCTTTTCTTATCGAGTTGTTGAAATGTGGAACAATATGACCTCAGAGGCTGTAAATGCAAATAACATTTTAACGTTTAAAAATAAAATTAAATCTTTCGACTTTAACAAATACCTATTGTAAAAGGAACAACTATTTGTTTCTTTATAGTTTTGTTATTTTTTTTTTTGTAGAGATATTTTTAAATTTCTTTGGGCACGTTGTTAGTGTCCATCTTTGTATGGGCCTTCGTGTCCTTTAGAACATGTACTTATACTTTGTTCTAATAAATATCAATCAATCAATCAATCAACATTTGATTACATTAAAACATTCAATAATCTATTGAATATTTTTATGTAATCAAATATCAAATTAGATTTAAGGATAGTTTGTTTAATTTAATAGTTGACAGTATTCAAAAATATAGATCCAAAACCATATTTGAAAAAAAGACGTTTAAACAGTCAAAAAAACCTAAAATACTTACATTATCATTTGGTAGAGCTACTTCATTATATTCTTCATCTTCATCGTTTTCTTCTCCATCTAAAAAATCATTTTTATAAAATTCTAAAGAATGTAATAATGTAAAAATTTGTAAATTTTTTGTATAGATGAATTGGTTGTCTATTTATTAACAATTTTATATCAACTTTTTGATTAAAGTAAATAGTTTCATTAAAGTTTATTATGCTTTTCTTTTTTGCTTATTTTTGTAGCTATTAACTTTTTTTATTTACTTTATCTGTATTAAAAACTTCTTTCCTGTTCTATAAATGCAGTTGCATCATATATGTTGAATTATTTTTGTAACATATACATTTAATTTTTTACTTCTATTTTTTATTTACTTTATTTACAAATTTTATAGAAAAATAATGATCTTTTTATGCTTTATTTTCTCACTCAGCAAAGTTCTTTTTGTTGTTTTATTGAATTTTTTTAAAAATAAACAATAAAGTTTCATAAAAACTACAGGTTACCTATATTTGGTTTTCAAAGTTTGTCACAACTTGTAGTAAATCCATGAAATAAAGTTTATTATTTAAATGGTCATAACTTTTTCCAAAGTTATCAGATTTGTATGAAATTTTCCCTTTTGTATTATTAATTTAAGGCTTCTCCAATGATATATAACACTCTAATATTTAGACAACTTAAAATTATTGCACACATACCTACATTATTTGCAATGTATTTATATATAAACTAATACATTTTCCTTATTTTTAAAATACTAAGACAGCTTTGTTTAGGTATGTGTGTATCAATCAATGTATGACAATAATTTTGTGATCAAACTATTTGAGTATTTTAAAATTTCATATGAAAATAGATACTTTATATAAAGAAGATTAGTTAAAACTCATTTTTGTGTTGTTCTATTTTGTATTTATTACAGCATATTGAATTGGTTTATCTAAAAAACTTTGTTGCTGATCAGATGTAAAATTGATATCCAAGGTATGTTAAGGCTTTCTTTAATTCTAATGGGCCTGGTTTAAAAATGTATTTTCTATGTTAATGTCAAATTTTATTGAAAAGGATTATGCAGCAGATATAACTTTTTTTAGAGAATATGTACCTAAGTTAAAATATTGTAAATAAAGCAAAATAATGTGCAAATTACAAAAAGACTCTATTAAAACTACATGTCATTATAAAATTTGTTGCAGTTTCATTAAGTAATCCTTGCAATCAAATTGTGTTACTTAAATATGCATAACTTTTTAAATTGTTACCGTTTTAATTTTTTCACTATTGAAGTACTACAGGCTTGGTCGGGAAGCGGGAGCGATTGCTCTCGATTGCTGACCACGTAAATAATATTTAGTTGCGAAAAGTTGGCCAGATTTTTTAGCCGTTTTGAGAACATTTTTAAAAACCAAAAAAAAAAAAAAAAGATTAATTGGACCGATGAGAGACAATTACAACAAAAAAAAAAAAAAAAAAAAAAATAGGCAAATAAAATATCTTTAAACGCAAAAAAACTTAAAGCTAAATAAATTACATTTAGAACAAATATTTTCGAAACATCGCTCTTTTACAATTTTTTTAATAAAATTAAGCAATGTTTTTTATATAAAGTAACAACTTACGAAGTTTGCAAGTTTTAGTTTTACTTAAGCTTAATTTATTTTATAAATAAAAAAAGTTAACTTTTTTAATACCTATTTTATGTTTCGCGTAGTTTGAAAAGTTTAACATATTTAAAGCGATTCTTCTTAGTAAGATAAACAAATGAAATAATTAAATCATTGAATTACTATAGGAATTAAATTATCACTTCACAATATCGCTGATGATGTTTAGTGAGTGGGCTTTTTAATTTTAATAAGTGTTTAAAGCAGCAAAAAGTATAACGAGTTTTAAGAATGGCAATTTAAGCGAAAATAATTAGAGTTAGTAAACCTATATCTAGAAACTTTTCTTTAAATTTAATTATTTGTTATATATATTTGTGTTTTGTCGTGACCTCAGGCGCGATGCTTGTTCATCCGCGAGTTACTTTGTATGCGTTGTTTGTGTTTAGTAACCAGAAACTTCTTATGTTTGTTACATAATTAGTTTTATTAACTTTAACGATTATAACTTCATTGAAAACGCAATTATTTTTGTAAGTCTTTGTTTAAATCATGAAAATTGCTTTAAAAGATACATTATGATAAAAAACAAATACACAAAATTACATTTACATAAAGAATTCAATCTCTTTTAAAATAAAAAATAAGAATATACTAATAAAATCTATGATTTATAATAAACTTTTAAAATTTTGACAACTTAATATATATTTAAAATATTTATTTTTGTAAACAAATAATAAATATTTTTAAAACAATTTATGCTAGAAATCTCAAAACGTAACAAATCATGAAAAATACAAATTCTAAAACATTTCAACAGAATACTCTAGAACTTTATTTCGCTTAATCAACGTATTTTTTAGAATTAGTTTGTTCGTTAATTTGGCGGGTTTTTAGTGTTCGCAAATATTCTTTTTATTCTTGCGCTCAAAGCTGTTTTGAGAACATTCAAGTTTTTTATGTTTCCATGTATGTCCGTAAAACAAAATTTTTTTTGTTTCGTACATAAACTTAAATGTTCTCAAAACGACTAAAAAACCTGGCCAGTTTTACGCAACTAAACATAATTTCCGTGGTCAATATTCGAGAGCGATCGCTCCCGCTTCCCGACCAAGCTTGGTACTAGTGTATATTTATATTATATATATATATATATATATATATATATATATATATATATATATATATCAGGCTTGGTCGGGAAGCGGGAGCGATCGCTCTCGAATACTGACCACGGAAATTATATTTAATTGCGTAAAACTGGCCAGGTTTTTTAGTCGTTTTGAGAACATTTAAGTTTATGTACGAAACAAAGAATTTTAGTTTTACGGACATACATGGAAACATAACAAACTTGAATGTTCTCAAAACATCTTTGTGCGAAAGAATAAAAAGAATATTTGCGAACACTAAAAACCCGCCAAATTAACAAACAAACTAATACTATTGGTTCAAAAAATACGCTGATTAAGCGAAATTAAGTTATAGAGTATTCTGTTAAAATTGTATTATTCACGATTTGTTACGTTTTGAGATTTGTAGAATTGTTTTAAGAATATATATTATTTGTTTACAAAAATAAATGTTTTAAACATATATTAATTAAATTGTTAAAATTTTAAAAGTTTATTATAAATCATAGATTTTATTAGTATATTCTTATTTTTTATTTTAAAAGAGATTGTATTCTTTATGTAAATGTAATTTTGTGTATTTGTTTTTTATCGTAATGTATCTTTTAAAGCAATTTTTATGATTTAAACAAAGACTTACAAAAATAATTGCGTTTTTAATGAAGTTATAATCGTTAAAGTTATAAAACTAATTATGTAACAAACATATAAGAAGTTTCTGGTTACTAAACACAAACAACACATACAAAGTAACTCGCGGATGAACAAGCATCGCGCCTGAGAACACGACAGAACACAAATACATAATAGCAAATATTTAGATATAAAGAAAAGTTTCTAGATATTGGTTTACTAACTCTAATTATTTTTGCTTAAGTTGCCATTCTTAAAACTCGTTATACTTTTTTCTGCTTTAAATACTAATTAAAATTAAAAAGCCCACTTACTAAACATCATTAGCGATATTGTGAAGCAGTTTCGCTTCCTGGTCATAAGTGTTTTTAACCTTTTAAGTTGATTTCTATCTTGATAATTTAATTCCTATAATAATTCAATGATTTAATTATTTCATTTGTTTATCTTACTACGAAGAATCGCTTCAAATATGTTAAACTTTTTAAACTATGCGAAACATAAAATAGGTATTAAAAAAATTAACTTTTTTATTTATAAAATAAATTAAGCTTAAGTAAAACTAAAACTTTCAAATTTAGTTAAATAAAGAATATTTGTTTATCTTTTAAACGATCGTAAGTTGTTACATTATATAAAAAACATCGCTTAATTTTATAAAAAAAATTATAAAAAACCGATGTTTAGAAAATATTTGTTCTAAATGTAATTTATTTAGCTTAAGGTTTTTTCGCGTTTAAAGATATTTTATTTGCCTACATTTTTTTTTGTAATTGCCTCTCATCGGTCCAATTTATTTTAGTCGCTTTTTTTTTTTTGCTTTTTAAAATGTTCTCAAAACGACTAAAAAATCTGGCCAGCTTTTCACAACTAAATATTATTTACGTGGTCAGCAATCGAGGGCGATCGCTCCCGCTTCCCGACCAAGCCTGATATATATATATATATATATATATATATATATATATATATATATATATATATATATATATATATATAATTCAAATAAAAAATAGTTTGATAATAAATAATGGCAATTATTTGAAAAATATGAAAATAAATGGCATTCAAGCATTAAACAACTGACAGTTTTAAAAAAAAACGACTAAAATATCATGCATTGCATTTATTAATTAACCAAATTATTTTATTTTTGATCACATTAATCCTTACTTATACTGGAAAACCTTAGGAACAGGTAGGCTGACCAGAAATACTCTTTTTTAGAGTAATATACTCTTTTTTAAGTAAAACCTTTCATATTCTCTCTTTTTTTTTATAATGGATATATATATTTTTTTATTGAGCAAAAACTTTCTTATTTAAAAGAAAATAATAAATTTTGTGATAAACGAGGTAAAATCTTAACTTTTTGCGTTGTACTTAAACAGATTTTTATCGTTACTGTTCTGTCAAAAACAACTCAACTTTTTTGACAATAATTTGATTGCGAACGCATAGCAATCAAGTTTCTATGAAATGTCTAGAGGGAAGTGCAAATTTTTGCATTTGCCAAAACAGTGAAAAGTGATCAACATAGCTTTTTTGGCACTATATACAATACAACAGTTTCTATAATTAATAAAGGCCAATTTGACATTATTCAACACGCAGCTTCAAAAAAGCATAAAAAATGTTCATCAGTTTCTACAACACAAAAAGTTAGAGACTTTTTTCGCTGTAAGGATTTAACTACTTATGTAGCAAAACTTACAGCTCTTGAACTCCTATGGTCATACCATAACATAAAGCACAATCATTCTTTTAGGGATATGGACTGCACATCAAATTTATTGAAAAAATCCTGTGATTATAAGTTTGCGTGCGGAAGAAACAAGTCAGAGTGTCTTGTAAATAATATAATTTTAAATTGGTCTGAAGATTTGTTAAACAAAGACTTGAAGAATGCAAAATTTGTTGTTGTCACGTGTGATACATCGAACCACAAAATTACGAAACTTCTACCTGTTATAGTAAGATACTGTGTTGTTAAACCTGCTATTGAAATTAAGTATAGTATTTTGAAAGTTTATAATCTTCCAAATGAAACAGCAGAAACAATAACAAAAGTTGTTTTAGAAAATAAAAATTTTACAACAAACATCATAAAATAATTGGATTTTCAGCAGATAATGCAGCAGTTAACTTTGGTCCTTTATCAAGTAAAAAAACTGAAGGTAATATTCATTCAAAGCTTGAAAAGGATTTAAAGAGAGAAATTTTGACAATAGGCTGTGCTGCTCAGTAAATATATCATCATTTTAATATATTTACTGTTCGAACAGAAACGTTAAAAGGATTTTGTGTCTTCATTGGATGCCAATTTAAAATGGTTCTATCACATTCAAAAACACGATGGCTATCTTTATCGCCATGCATAGACAGAATACTTAGAATGTATGAACCTTTGAAGTCATATTTTCTAAATGAGGAAAATTCACCACTTGCAATTTTTTATTTTTTTAATTCTGGATCTTCTGAATTTTGGTTACTTTTTCTTCAACCCCGATTTCATTTGTTTGGTGAGACTGTGAAAAAGATAAAAAAAGAAAATTTTCATATGAGGACTTTAAGGAAGTGTACATTTATTTCCTTAATAAAACTAAATAATTACCTAATTCTGTCATAGATGATAAAGAAAAATTTGACTCTTATTGTTTTATCAAAGCTTGTTTAGATAAAAATCTGGAAAACTGGGAGGCTGAATCTGTTCCTATATTTTCTCGATAGAAAATTGTTTTAAAAGGTTTAAATAATGACAATGCTGTAGTAAAACTTCAACTGCTGGAAATGCTTGTTGCATTTGTATTTACTGTTCCAGGGACTAATGCAGAATGTGAACGCTTGTTTAATTAAGTGGGTCAATATTAGACAAAAGACAAAAGCCATTTAAAAATTAGTACACTTGAGAGTGTAATGAAAGTAAAAATTAGCATTGGTCTTACATGCGATCCATTTTACGAAGAAATAAAAGGAAACAAACATTTGTTACAAAAAGCGAAAGATTCTGAAAAGTATCTATAAATGATTTTTATATAATATATCATAGATTATATTGGCTATACATACACCCTTGTTTTCAACCTTTTCCAATGTATAATATACAGATGTTCTCCTTGTGTTTACAACCTTTTTTGAAGTATAATATACAGAGATTTTACTTGTGATTTCAACCTTTTTTGATGTATAATATACATAGTTTTCACTTGTGTTTTCAAACATTTTTCGATGTATAATATACAAAGTTTTTACTTGTGTTTTCAATGTATAATATACAGATATTTTACTTGTGTCTTCAACCTTTTTACGAAGTATAAAATACAGAGATTTTACTTGTGTTTTCAACTTTTTTTACATTAAAAGCTTTTTAATAAAATCATTAAATTCCGACGTTTTTTGGGCTACGGTTGAATTTAGGAAGTATACTCTTTTTTTTTTTCAGAAAAATCTGGTCAGCCTAGGAACAGGTAATTAGGGGAAGCTGGATGTTTATTTTACATAAACATCTAAAGATGAAATCTTTAGATGTTTGTATAAAATTTATTGCAATAAAATTATTACAATAAAATTACTTTTTATAACTTTGCGTCAATACAGCCAGCGACAGTAACAAAAACATAAAGTAAACTGTTTTAATTAATAGCCACTTTAAACGTAACAAAACCACTACTTTTCAAAACATCTTTAAACAAAATAGTATTTAGCATAATTTTAAATAAAATAAATGAAATTACTAAATGATAAGGCTTACTTTCGATTACTTCATTTTCATTTTGATAGTAGACAGCGTGACCTTTCCTTAATACAGCCATTTTGTTTTTTCCAAAAATAAATTTTAAAAGACGGTTTTCATAATATCCGAACTGGTTTACAATATAAATAATAAGTATACCGATAGAGTCCTAAAGATAGATGCAGAGTCGAAAGATCTTAAATACAGAATCTTATAAGTAGAAAGATCTTAAATAGTTGCACTAGAAGTCTATATTGCAAATAAGTGGCCGAAGCTTTTTTTGGGGTTTATTTTTTTAATAGAAAGTGATCTTTTTACTTTAAACTGAGGAATCTTTTTACTTTAAACTGTTTTTAAATTCAATATAGAGTCGTTTTTATTAATAGAGATTTAGATCTTTCTTGTTTTTAAATAATATTAATTGTAAAGAGTGCATCTAGAAAATTATACATTCGTTCAGGATGCGGGGGACTTTCACCGATATTTTTGCAAAACCTTCTCATTTGACGTAACAATGAACATATATAAGTTTGCACAATACTTAATATTGTCATAACAGAAGTCCTATTTACCTCTTTGGGTTAAACATGTTTCTAAAAAAGAACACAACAAAACATGTTCATGTCATGCAACTCTTGAAAAATCTTCAAAGGTGTGGAACAAAAACTTGGCTGTAAAAAACGTTTCCCCAGTTTAAAATCAGATTTAAAGTTAACTCATAATTAAACATAGTTGATTAATTTCACCAGATATAACTAAGCATAGTTGATTAATTTCACCATTGTGTTCTTTTTTAGAAACATGTTTAACCCAAAGAGGTAAATAGGACTTCTTTTATGACAATATTAAGTATTGTGCAAACTTATATATGTTCATTTTTACGTCAAATGAGAAGGTTTTGCAAAAATATCGGTGAAAGTCCCCCGCATCCTGAACGAATGTATAATTTTCTAGATGCACTCTTTACAATTAATATTATTTGATAAAACTTCTATAAGTTAATCAACCTTTTTTTTTAATTTTGCTTCTGTATACCATTTTTCTTAAGTATTTTTTTTTTGAGAATACAGATGAGTTTAATGAAATTGTTACATAAAAAGGATCATTTTCAAAAATGACAACAAGGTCTACTGATATACAGAAGTAAAAAATCCAGAAGCTAAATAAATTTTTTGGGTTATTAACTTTGAGTGTTTTGTTTGACTCTGTATGATTTACTCGTTTAAGAAGGTTATTAGATAGCAAAAGTAACAAAACAGCTTGCAATTCTTATTAAAACTCGTTCCCATGTGCTAAGCAGGTCAATTTTGCGCAGTCGAACAAAAATTATATATCTCAAAACTAATTTTTATTTTTAATAAACATTTTCGAACTTTGTATAAGAATAACACAAAATTTTTTATTTTTATTTTTTGTATAAAAATTTTCGAAGGGTCTTTAGATCATTTTGAGGGGTAAATTCGATGAGTCTTAAAGTCAGTTTGAGGGTCTTAAGGTAAACTTGAAATGTCTTATGGTCAGTTTGAGAGGTCTTGGGTTAGAATTAGAGTTAGGTATATTAGTATAAGTATAAATTGCATCTCGAGTTATTTCCAATAAAGAATTATCTTCGGAAGGAACTATTCTACTGGCTTAAGCATCTGGCGGGCCTCCACTTACAGTTACCCCTGGTAAATATTTATACTTAAATAATTTTAACATATATATTGAAATAAAGTCTTGACTATTAAGAAACACTAGATAGATTTCAAGAAGTATATTTTTGACAAATTTCTAATTTCTTTAAAACGAATACTTTGAAAATTTTGCACAAACTTATTAAACAAAGTTTATTGTAACTTTAAAATATGTATGTTTTGGTTTTAGGTCAAAGAAGTGCGCAGACACCATCAAGTGCTCCGAAATTGACCACTGTAGCCCTTGTAAATGTGCAATTAATTACGGGCCTGTCAAACAACTGATTAAAGAAACTTGTTAGAACTATAAAAAAAACATCAAACAGAAAGATAGTTGAGCAAAATTTCTACATGAATTTTCTAAGACTAGGTTCAAAATTGAGCGATTTCTTCACCTGCAGCGACTTAAAAATCACAGACAAAAAAACAGATTCTTTTACAGTTCATGTTGTTGCTCACTGCAATGATTTATCAAGTCATGTGAATCATGTTATTCAGTCCCGCAAAATTTCTCTGGCTAATTTGTTAAGCTCGGAATTGATGGTCGCAAAGGTTTTCTCAAGTTTTGCCTAAGCATTGTTGATACTGCGTTTAGGGATGAAACCAGCTCACCGCACCAACAACAACCTCTCACTCAAAGAACTGGTAAAGACACTGGAGTCAAGATACAAATTATTGTTGGGGTTTCAGAAGATTTGCCAGAAACACACTCCAATATTGAACAAATCTGGTCACTAATTAATGCAAAGGGAGTTAATCTAATATTGACTTGTGATATGAAAGTTGTAAATATAATTTGTAATCTTCAAACTCATTCAAGTACGCACCCTTGTATCTGGTGTGACGTTAAATCCAATTGTCTTGCCAAATCTGGAAACTTGCGAACACTGGGCTCAATTAAATCAAGCCTTGAGTCTTTTCAGCAATCTAGCAGGGTTGTTGCTTATGCAAAGCTGTTTGGGAATGTCATTCGAAAGCCAATTATCTGCGAGCCTGTCAATGTTCTGATTTTGTTGTCAAGGCTTGCTTTGGATACATCCTTCAGCCGGATTTCGTTGAAAAAATTGAAAATTTCAAAAAGTGTTACCTAATGATAACTGGTGCAAGCGTAACACCTAAAACTCACGCCGTCTTCTACCACATCAAGGATTTCATCAGTCACAAAGGATTCTCCTTGGGGCCCTATGTTGAACTAATTGTCGAAACTTCTCATTAAGACTTTTATCAACATTGGTCGAGGTATAAGCGAAATAATGATCATCCAGAGTACAAAGAAAGATTGTTGCGCTGCATAATTGATCTAAACAGTAAGCATTTTTAAAGAACATAATTTGATTTATTAGAAAGTAGGCTGCTGAACTTCATATTTTACGGCGTATAATGAATATTTTCACCACCTTTAAAGTAGTATTATAGAGTATTTGTATTAAAAGAGTACATTGAGCTATTTATTAATAATCTTTTGGTGGAGAAAATCAAAAAAAACATTTCTTAAAATGTAATAAGATATTTGATGGTAATACAATGTAAAAAATAGGGTTTAAATAGTTTTCACTTCATTTTAAAAGTAAATGTATTTAAGAAGGTCAATACAAAATATTTTAGGAGATCTACTTTTTGTTTTGTTTTACTAACTGGTAGTCCTTTGACTAAGTTTTGCACTTTTTTTTTGTTGTTTTTTTGGCAGCTGTTTATACCTTAAGAATAGTTGGTATATTCAAGCAAAGCATACATGGCCGTCAACGCTGGAGAGGCTAGGGGGTCATGTCCTTCTCTACTTTTTTTTTAAGAGGAACTTTTATTTTAGAAATATAGGCAATTATTTTAGAAATTATGGATTTTATTTTAGAAATTGAGGGGTTGACCCCGTCCACTTTAAAGGCCGTATAGGCACTATTAGCATAAAACTATTTAAATCACGCTTTAAGTAGAAAATCACTATTTTGGACTATAAAATGAAAACTGTACATGTACCGATAAAATAATGTTGGTATGACATTGTAGAACACTCATGTAAGCGTTATTTTTAAAATAGTGACCGAATTTTAAAGTAATCAGTAACGCTTTGAGGTATAAGTAGCAAAAAAACTGACAAAACTTCAATTAAAACTGCAATAAAACTTACACCAGTCATCCAATCAGGCTGAAATTTTGTCCAGAGTTTGGTGTGACTATTGGCTATATTTTCACCAATTTTTATCAAATTATATTGAGTGGTTTAAATTCTACAAATATTTTCATTGGCGCAATATGAAGTCGAAATTTAATTTAATTTTAACATTCAAATTAAATTATTTTTCGCGGACAAAATTAAATGATTTTAAAATTTGCATCACAGGGTACCTTGATGTGTTCGCTAACTTTCCGTAAAAATGGTGTTCTTGGGACAGCTAGGTAGGCATCAAAAGGATCAGTGTTAACCGTGACCTTCTTTATTCTTTGGTATCCAGAGGCATATCTTTAAGGGGAGGGGGTTTGAACAGTCCCCTTCCCCTAAACATACGCCTCTGGATACGTCCCTTGTACTGATGTAAGGTAAGGTCAAGACTTTTTTCAAGCATTTGGACATAAATTTTATTTAATTTTATCTAACATTACTTTATGATGTATATAAAATGTTAAACAAATAATCCGAAATGTTGTATAATGTTTAAAAATATGAAAGTTTTAATCAAGAGTAGTACAAAATTGCTATTTAAAGTTTTTAAATTTGGTAAAGTATAAGATACATATAAATTATATTTAAATTTGATAAATCAGTTTTATTTATTTCATTTTATTTTAGATTTATTAAACACCCACTATACAAGGTAAATTAAGAGTAACACTAAGGTAAATTAAGAGTAACATACAAGATAAATATAAAAAATCTTGGAAATTATTATTATTTTTTTTTTTCAACGAGATGAAAAGATGATGATTCTTGGAATATGTTTTTCATGAATGTCCTTGAAGATAGTTCTCTGCTCTTTTAAGTTCCTGTACTCAACTGCTCATTTTAGAGATTGAAGATCCGTTTCAGGAATTAAATTTTTGAGGCCGACAATTTTTATTTTTTTTTTACTTTCCATTATTGTCTCCAGATTTAGTTCATGATTATTGCACAACCCTTTGATACTATCTAAAAAATGTTGTGGGGCTGTTTTGTTTTTCAGCTGCGACCTAATAATATCATATGTCATTTTATTGTTCATCAAACGAATAAATAAGTTTAGCTTGTTTTGTTGTACAATAATTGATATATCTTTAATAAAAAATAAGGTATGAATATAATTTTTGCTATGTTTTGAAACATCGAGGAGTGACTTAAGTGCATTTCTTCCAACTATATTAAGCTTTTGCATTAACATTTTTTTATGTTCACACAGCTCAAGACCATACGTTAGTGTTGGAACAGCTAAAGTTTTATATGACTGAACAATGGAGTTTGGGTGAGCAAAACGGATTCCTGATTGAATTACGGATTACCGTCCGGAAATTAGATATTCGGTGATCAATGTTTGATTTATTAAGTGAGGCAAAAGGGCAACTTTTTGTATCCCATGTAAAGCCTAGATGACTAAGTTTATCATGAAGTTTTATTTGTTGATGGTTGAGAGTTATTGTGCAGTTTTTAATTTGCTTTTTTCCGGTGAGCAGGAACTCGGTTTTGTCAGCATTCAATTTTATGCAGTTTTTGTGTGTGTACATATTACATATATTAATAAGCTTTTGTAGGCCAGAGAGAGTGGAGCTAAGGAGTATAATGTCATCAACATATGCTACAACACCCGTATAGTTTCCATTGATTAATGTACCTACAACGCTTTCGTTTTGTAAGATTTCTAGTAGGTTTTGAGTATAAATGTTATACAAATGAGGCGAGAGAATAGATCCCTGTCTCACTCCTTGCGTTAGATAGAAAGGATATGATTTGCAATCTAGATAAGAAACAGAAGCACTGCTTTCATAGTATAATGACGATATGGTATTAACAATACACAGAGGGAGTTTTTTATCATTGTACAGTCTCTCAAATAGAATGTCCCAATTGCAGCTGTCAAACGCTTTTTAAGCATCTAGGGAACAGAGATAGACAGGTGAGTTGTTGTTGTTGTAGTGTTTAATTGTTTCACTAATAACAAATTCAGCGTGTAGGGTTGAGCTATTTTTAGTGAAACCGAATTGAAGAGGATGAGTTTCTTTTATTTCTGGACAGATTAGTAGGATAAGATATTCTATTAGTTTCGTAAAGATTGGAATGATGCTAATGCCGCAGTAGTTATTTGGATCAGTTAAGGATTTTTTATACGATTTAGTAAGTGGTATTATAAGTGACGTAGACATCGATTTTGGGGTCTGTCCACGATTAATAGAAAAGTTAAAAAGTTTTCTGAGCCATTCTGTTAGTGCTTCACAGCTCGCATTCTTTAAATGTTCAGCTGATATTCCAAAGGCGTCTTTGGATTTGTTAAATTTAAGGCAAGAAACAACTGTTTTTATATTTTCATCCGATATTATTACCACGTCGAATTTTGTGCAAGGTGGAATTTTTAAATTTGTAGAGGTATGTGTGATTGCTTTAGAGTTTAATTGATTTTCAAAACTGTAGGCAAATTCTTTCGTGATCGAGTCTTTATCTTTTTTATTAATTATGATATACAGTTTCGAATTTGCATTTTTTTTTATATTTCTGAAAGTTTTCCAAAATATTTTGGATTTGTATTTTTTAACGTTTCGATTTTTATGTATTCTTTGTACAGGTTTTTATTTTGAGCATTTTTTACAGCATTGCGGAAATTTTTTCGTGCCATCCGGTATCGAATAAAAATTTGCGAGTTTAAGTTTTTAACGAACTCAGTTTCCCGCCATTTTTTAAAATAAAATGAAAGAACATTTTTACTACGGCTTAATTCGAATGTCCACCAGGGTTTTGAATACAATGACGGTGTTTTCATGGATAAATATTGATTAAGTACCTCAGATGCCGACTTTGTAATGACAGTATATACTTTGATAAGTTCCTCATCGTAATTGTGATTCGTAAAATTGTGAAAATTAAAATTAGTATTTAAGCGATTATTATATAATTGTAAAAAATCATTGTTATTCCAGGCATAATTTGGAATGCTGTACTAGTCTGAGTTTTTATGATTGTTTTCTTGAGAAGATTGTCCAATAATTCCAACTTCAATCGATACAGGTAAATGATCACTCATGTTTTGAGATAAAAAAGGAATTACGAAACAATTGGAATAAAGAAGAGACGTATACTTTGAGAAAGCTAAGTGATCTATGTAAGATGCGTTTGGTATTATGGTGATACGTTATGTTAGTTCCAGAGCTTTTTGTTACGTCCACTAATTCAAGTTTATTCGACTTAATAAAATTTGATAAAACTACGGTGTAGTTATTTTTCGTAGAGCTAGCTCTCTTTAATGAATCATATATTCCGTGAGGAAAAGATTGAAAGTCACCAAAGACAATAAATTCAGCAACGCCCTCGTAGTTATTAATAACACCTATATATATCCAACTGACTCGTGTAATCCTCCATTGATGTTTGATTATTGCGCGACGATGAAAGATAAATGCCAATAATAATAATATTAGTCTGATTTTTTTTAAGATTTATTGCGAAGATATGATCATCTTCATATAGAATAATAATGTTTTGAAACAAATGTTTCCGAATAAAAATAGCGGACATAAATATATAGCGGACAATAAAGTAATTTACTTTTGATGCGATTCCAAATAAGTCCGGTAACGATATTTCGAAAAGAATGATTTAAATGTTTAAAACTCATGTTATTTTTTTATGGAGTTTGTGAAAAACTCCTTTGATGCTTCTGAAGAATGGAATTTTGCAGATTTTTCTTATTTTTCTGAGACTCAAATAGCTGATAAAAATAAAATTACAAAATTAAATGGTTTTATTACCGACGTTAACGATTCATGTGCAAACTCAAACGAAGTAAAGGAACTATCTTCTAGTATCTTTACTACTGCTGAGAAAAAAATAGACAATTCTTTTTCTGGTTTTAGTACAAATTTAATTAGTAACGGAAATCAATGCTCAATTTTTAATTTGAGGCAGATATTAAAAGAGTGTTTTTTATTGCCATTTAATACATTAAATGGAGAAAATGTTAATCAATGTATAGAACCAAGGTATGCCATCAATTTTAATTTTAATTTTATTAAAATTAGGTTTTGTATTTAAAATTAGTTAAGGCATATTCAAAAAATATTTAAAAAAAGGGGGTAAAATTTTTTTAAGGTAAACTACAATTAATACCCAATTTCTATAATTTTTTTTTTTTTAACATATTTACTTATACCAATAACAGATGTTCTTAGAGAGAACTTATTTACGTGAAGATGGGTTGTAAGAAGGCACAGTTTATATATGGTCTTTGCTATATCTTTTTTATAGTTAATAAATAAGTTGGGCATATATATATATATATATATATATATATATATATATATATATATATATATATATATATATATATATATATATATATATACATATATATATATATATATACATATATATATATATATATATATATATATATATATATATATATATATATATATATATATATATATATATATATATATATATATATATATATATTTGAAAAAAATATCAATGTGGCACGTTAGATATATTACAATTCAACCAATCAATCAATATCTTTTACATTGTAAATTACAAATTTGTGAAATTACAACTTGTAAATTACAAGTCATTTAATTAACTTAATTATTAAGTAAATTACTAATTACTAAATCAAAATATAAATTACATGTTTATTGAGCTATTAAACATGTAATTTACATTTTGATTTAGTCATACAATGTTACTGGATCATAAACAAAACAAAAACTGAAATAATAACATCATAAATAAATAATGCATAAATACAAAATTTTTGTGAAAGTCAAACTGGTGGATCTCATTGGGACAAACTTATATACGAAAAGAGAATGTAAATAATAAACTAGATATATTGAATTTAATGACATTTCAATAACATTTTTGAGGTTTGAATATTTATATAAATACAGAACTTTGTAAACTCACCTTTTTTTGAGTCCATATAACTCGTCAAATATCCGTGCTACAGAAAAAATTGAGCCATCGTTAAGATGAGTTGAATCTCCTCTTTGTAATGGAATCATTGGTATTACACAATCAGTTACACCATCTGTTGAACTGGACAACATCGCCTACGCGATGCAACTCACACAAAATGCTTAGGCATAAATTAACAATTTTTGCTAGTCCGCGCTATCGATATTGAAGTGCCTAGATAAATATCATCATAATGTATATCAATATATATATAATCGATATACATCATCGATTGTTATAAGTTATAATATAAGCAAACTTTCAGTTTTGAATAAATATATTCATGACTGTTTCAAAGTGAGCTTTACGACTGCTTGTTATTTTTTGAAAATATTATTATAAAATATATTAAGGGGTGTTACTAAAACGTTTATAACTATTAAAATATTAAAGATAATTTTGTTTTATAAAAGAATAAAAACACAAATGAAATGTTTCATCTTATGGCATTTAATGCATTAGTAAAAAAAACTTCTTTTAATTTAAAATAAATGGGGCAACTGATGAACTTGGGTAAATTTTAGTAGTTTTGTGTTACTTTTATCAACAAAAAAACAAAAACAGAAGAAATATATTTCTGATATTTATTATCAAATACACTCTTTGTTTGGCTATTATAAAAACAAAAAAAACTTACTTAAATGTTAAAGGTTAACTAAAGCAGACTTTATTGAAGTAAGCAAAGCAAACTGCAATTTTCGCAAAATTATAAAAAATTTTGTTAAAAGTGGAATTAGCTGTTAAATAAGTATATTTTTAAATCTAGAAATTTTTGTTTTAAAAAATATTTTCATTGTATTATAAAATAAAGCCAGATTTTGATTTTGGAATATCTGGTCTAAATATTTAAAGCTCAAGCATTTAAAAACTTGAGAATTTTATTTCTTTCTCTACAAACAGTTCAAATAATATGGTGTTAGGCTGTTAATAAGGAAAGACTCTCGAAGTCTAATAATATAATTTATGACCAAAATTGAGTTTAAGTATTTAACCTTGCTTTTGGAAGTATGAGAGGAGGTATGTAAAGCAGAGGTACTGCAGAGGTAGAATTAAAACAAACATTGAAGTCTGCAAAGCAAACTTCTGACAATAATAATCGAATAAGCATCTAGTATATAAAATAAATGTTATATATAGTGGAACACGCATTTTTAAAAGAACATGCATTTTTAAATTAACTAAACAAACATACAAGATCATACCCAACAAATCAGTGGCTCTGATCATAAGTTAAAAATGTACGTTATATTTTTACACCCATTTGATGCTAAACTTATATTCCATTCTTTAACCTGAGCAAAAGTATTGCATAGGTATAATTAACTTCTGAAGATAAAAATAGTATGAGCACTTACTTAATATATAAAATCAATATAATAAAAAGTAATAAATATATTAAACAAACATTACACAGACATATTTGAACCAAATAAAATTTTCTTATTTATAAATTAAGGATCTTATATATTTCATCTTAGATAAAAAGATTTTAAAAAGATTTAAACTAAATTTGATGCCACAAAAATTACCTAAAAAATAACTTACCATAGTAAAGCTTGCTCAACCTTCATTTCTTCAAGGGCCTTATTAAGAGACCTCTCATGAGTCCCTATGCAATAGAGTGTGAAGGCCTAGGAAATCTGCAATCGAATATACTCAATGTCTAAATATTGTGTTTTGCACGTTTAAAAGAAATTTATTCAGAAATATACAAGGCATTCTATATCTTCACCCTAGCATGCTAAAAAATTGTACTTTTCTATGTCACACAGTACATTCTTTTCCAAAAAACCAATAAATTCACAAAATTGATGAAACCATTTTTGGCAAGTACCACACTCCACCCAATCAGTTTTACAATCATATTTTGTAATCAAACATCTAAAAGTAGCACATATTTCTTGCTGTTCATTGTTTTTTTTTTATTGGAGTTTAGGGATATGCATTCTAATTTAGAAAATTTTTTATTAAAAATCATTGCGGCTGTAGACTTGCAATGTCCACAAATTGATTTCCTAATAAACGCAAAACTTCTGTTGTTTTAGAACCTTCAACGATTTTAGCCGCCCACAATTCATTTGTTCTCACATTCTTGTTATGCGACAAAAAGAATCAGCTTGGTAATCTTAAGTGTTACACTCCTTTAACAATAAGTTATTCAGTTTTAACACAACTCTTAACATAATATGCAAAATAGGTGGCACTACATTATCTAAAGTATTAGAATATGCAACACGTTGTCTACATATTACTCTTTCTCAATTCTTCACTATTAGATACCATTCCTTTTGATTTATTAGATACCATTCCTTTTGATTTAGATTGAAATAGATAACATTTCTTTGGCAATAGTTTATATAGTTTTAATGATATTCTTAACATAATATGCAAAACAGGAGACACTGCATTTTTTTTTAAGTTATTACTTAAAAAATCATATGAGAAATAATTAAATGATGAAACATAACAGGAGTTTTTAAGTTTCCACAATGTTTCACACAAAGTTTGCATTGTCAGTCCCTTCAAGAAATTGTATTGTATAGAAATTTTATTGTTGCATTGTGTATAACATAACTCTTTCAATTACATGAGAATGTAAAAGTAAAGTAGTATATTTTTTATTGGTTTGAATCTTACTCATTAAAAGTTATTTTCTCTTCACTGAAAACAGCAGCCTAAAAAAGGATAGTTAAAAACTTTTTTTTTGACATTTTAATGTCACCTAAAAGTTAAAATCATCACGTTAGTTAAACTATTTTTCCATTATATTAATATTTCATTATATTAATTACCATTAGTATAATGAAAAAGTAGTTTAACAACCATTAGATTTTATTAAACACATTATTTTTATCATTTTTTTAAAACTGGATAAATAATAAATTTAATGATTAAACTTTTTAATCCTTGATAGAGTTTTTATATTCTAACTTTTTTTTTATTAACTTCATTTCTTTATTTTTATTTTCATGTGAAGTGTGCATAAATAGACTGTTATAGTATTTTTTGACTTTTTTTATGTCCTATCCTTTATTTATTTTTATGAAGTGTAATAGCTTTTTTTTTTAAATAAAAATCATTAACTGCTTATTTTTTAGAACTTTTTTTATTGAAAAAGTAATGTGCACTTTTTTGCATAAAGTAATTTTTTTGACTTATTTTTAGGTGTATTGAGTCCCCACTTTATATTTCATTAAATTGTGAACTTCATGATCCAGTTAAATCTTGTGAAACACAATATTATAAAGTTGCTGTAAAAAGTTTGTTATCTAACTTGCAATCACCGGTATACTTGTGTTTAATAGTTTTTTTCAAGTTTTTAAAGGATTATTTTGTGTTTTTTATAATTTTTGTTGTTTTTAGAATGGAAATGTGTCTTGGTTAACAGACCTTAAATTAAAAAAATATGGAGTTTTTAATTCAATCTTTGATTTTCATTCCAATGAAAATGACGTTCAGCATTTTCGTAACCATAAAATTTGTGATAAAGAAGTAAATATGGATGAAAGTTCTCATAATATATGTAATGTAGAAAATGTTTGCTTTGCCACAGCTGTTTCTAATGAAAGTAACAAGTTTAAAGAATTATCAAATGGTAATTTTTCATATTATAAGCCAGAGAGTGCCATATAAGAAGATAAAGTTTTTATATTTGGCAATCTATATAATATACCTTAAAACTATATCCAGGCCTTGGCGGGAAGCAAGAGCTTTAGTTCTTGTTTTCACCCACACTCCTTTAAAACGGAGCAATTTATGGTTTACTGGAGCAATTAATGGCTCTTGCAAAAGTATAATTTTTTTCTCTAAAAAGTATAATTATTATTGTAACTAAAATGAAAAATGCAGTCATTTTAAAATTAAAAATAAATTCATTTTATAATAAACTTTAATGCATTTTAAAAGGCATGGTTGTTGCAAAAAAAAAAAAAAAAAAAAATTAAACAAGAGCGCTGATTTAAATGTAAATGTTTTGATAAGTTTGGACTGATAAATATACGCATTTTACACTTTTAATTATATTGATAAAATATAACTTTAACTAATAAAAAATAAAATTATTATACTAAATTATTGCAAAACAATTTTTATTTTATGTAATGAATTATACACTTTATATACTATTTATTTTAATATTTTTACAATTATTTTAATATTGACTGTAGAATTTTTTTATTGTAGAATTTTTACTTGAAAATATAAAACCTTTTTTATAAGCAGTAAAAAAAACGCTTATATAAAAGAATTTTTTTATGCTGCATGGCATAAAAAATGGCATTTGTTATGTATATATTCTTGTAATATTAACATAACAAACATATGCTTGCAGGGCGCAACAAATCGATGAATGTGCAAACATTTGTTAAAAGAAAAGACAAAAACAAACGTCATGTTTCTTTATTTTTGCATATGCAAATGTTTGAATTTGCTTAAAATTTTTAAAAACAAAAACTTCAGCAATTTCTTTTCCAAATAATTATACCATTGATAGTTTATTTATTATAAAAACACATTTACAATAAATAACAATAAGTTATTAAAATTTAGAACATTTTTTAAAGACTTTAAAAGAAATCATACTAAAACATGATTACTTCCTTAAATAGCGTTACTCTTAAATAAAATAACTGACTACAAAAGAAGAAAAATAAACTGAGTACAAAGAAAGTAATTATATTTTAGCATGGTTTTTGCATGCATTAACAAAAAAGTATGCAAAAATTTACTCATTATTTATTATTTTATTATTATGTATTTTGCCAATGAAATAAGTTTACAAGTTTGTGCAATACAATATATAATACATGGTTGGGGCAAGAAGACTAGTTTAGTCTTATCACCAAGCCCCTTTAAATAAAACTGTCAATATTAAAAATACAAAGCTAAGTAACTTGTTAAATAAACATTAAATAAAACGCTGCGTTAAAATAAAATAGCGTTAAATAAAATGTAAAGTTAAGTAAAAATAAAATACATTTTACGCTATGTTAGAATGTAATATATCCAAACATATAAGAACATTTTATTAATTAAATTCATTTTTTCTAACTGGTTTTAGATTTATAAACCTTTTGAATTTAGATCATAAAATAACAAATAATACACGAATAACAAACAAAACAAAAAACAAACATTTTTAAAAACATTTTTAGTAGTTTAATACGTCTTTAATATATTTTTTTTTATATGTTTTTTATTAAAGTTTATTATATAAAATGAAAAAAAAAAAAAAAAAAGGTCATAATGTACAAATTGACTAACAGTAGATACAGAATATATATTTAAACCATATTTATAAAGAATCAAAATAAATAGACGAATGTGATTATTCCTAATCAAAGGATTCAGAAAAATTTTAATTTGTTGTCATTTATTAAAAGCTTTTGCTTAAGTTTGTTTTTAAAATGTTTAATAGAAGAAATAGTTTTTAACTCATTATTCAATAGCGTGTTCCATAGTTTAGGACCTCTGTTTGTAATTGAAAACTTAGTAACAGAGTAATAGGTTTTAGTTTGAATATAATTGTTTTCTAAAAATCAGGTTGAGTATAGGTGATTTATTTTTTCCAAAAATGAGTCAAATAAAGTAGGTGATATTTTTTTATTAACTTTAAACATAAAAATAAGAATTTGATAAAGATTTAGTTGAAATACGTTGAGAATATTAAATTTAATGAATAGAGGTTTAGTGTGTGAGAAACAATCTACATTTCCAATAACTCTTACAGAATGCTTTTGTTTAATTAATAGTTTATTTATTTTAGTTGCATTAGTGCTACACCAGGCAACGTTTGCATAACTTAGGTAGCTATGAATAAATGAAAAATAAATGTATTTTAAACAGGTTTGATTTAATAGCAGCTTAGCTTTGTAAAGTAGACGAATATTTTTCGAAATTTTATTGTGAATTATATTTATGTGCTCCTTCCAACTCACATTTTCATCAATAACATCACCAAGAAATAACAATGAACGCTCTCTTACAATACAAGAGTTATTTACAACTAAGTTTGGAAGATTTAATGGGATAAGTCTCTTTTCATGAAGACAATGGAAGAAAGTATATATATATTTTTTTTATGTTTATGGATAATTTATTTGCTATAAACCATTCGCTTAGTTTTGCAAGCTCTTTGTTTACTGTTTCAAATAAAGAATTAATATCCTTATCAGAATAAAATAAGTTGGTATCGTCTGCAAATAGGATTGAATTTAAGATATTTGAAAATTTATTTAAGTCGTTTATATAAATAAGGAACAAAAGGGGCCCTCAAATTGTTGCTAAATCGGTTTTACTATCATTAAACGAGATATATTGATTTCTGTTTGTTAGATAACTTTAAACCAAGCTAAGTTATAATTTAAGATTTTTTTTTTTTTTTTTTTTTTTTTTTAACATCTTCACTTCCAACAAGGCTGCAAGCAACCACTATAAGAGTTGGAAGTTACTGGAAGAGAAAAGACTAAATCTGTAGAGCAAGATAACGATTGACTGATGACTTAAAAGATTGCAAATTATATGAATCAGGAAAGCAAGATGAAGGAAGCGAATTCCAAAGAACTGATGTTCGAGGAAAAAAACTAGAAGAATAAGAGTTTTTGAAGCACTTAGGAACAGTCACAGAAAAAGGATGAGACTTAATTGAATGGCGAGTAACACGAGAGTGAATTTTAGTAGATGGCACAAGGGACGCTAGCTCTTTAGAGCAGTGCCCATTATAATATTTGTAGAAAAGAGAAAGGGAAGCAACATTACGACGATGTGACAAAGGTTGGAGATTGGCTGCAAGAGCAGGTCCAACTATGTTTACAATTCGTTTTTGCACCTTGTCTAAAAGAGAAAGAGCATCATTAGAAGATCCGCCCCAGATGTGGCAACAGTATTCCATACAGGGACGGATTTGAGATTTATAGAGATAGAGAATAGAATCTGGAGTAAGAAAGTGTCGAGCTCGATAAAGAGATGCAACCTTAGCAGATGCTAATTTTGCAATGGATTTGATATACGGTTTAAAAGAAAGATCAGAAGTAAGAGTTAATCCTAGAAGATGAATGGTAGATGACACATCTAGTACATTACCATTCATAAATATAGGAAGATCTAAATTATTACGATAACGATTGGCCGAATAAAATTGAGTTTTATCTGAATTAAAGTTCACCAGCCACTGTGAGCCCCATGCTGTAGCAGAAGTGAGATCCTTTTCAAGCTCAGATACCCCCTCCAAGCAATCAGAGAGTGTAGGCTTCTTATCATGACAAGAGTAAATGGTAGTGTCGTCAGCGAATAATGCCACCTTAGATGTGAGAATATCTGGAAGATCGTTAATGTAAATTAAAAAGAGTATAGGGCCAAGGATTGAACCTTGAGGAACCCCTGAAGTTACAGGATGTGAAGAAGAGTGTTGTCCATCGAGGACAACTTTTATACTACGATTGGAAAGAAAGGACTCAATAATCTTAAAGACGTTACCAGCTACACCATAAGAAGAAAGCTTATGGAGAAGACCAGCATGCCAAACTTTATCAAAAGCTTTAGAAATGTCAAGTGCGATAGCCTTAACCTCTCCACCTCTATCTAATGCACGGTAAAACCTATCGGTTATTACTGTTAGCACATCAGCTGTAGAACGAGAAGACCGAAATCCATATTGATGATCAGAAAGTAAGTTATTTGATTCAAGATGAGAGATTAAGTGTTTGTTGATTAAAGATTCAAAAACCTTGCTTATGACAGGAAGAAGACTAATGGGACGGTAGTTAGATGAATCAGATCGCTCTCCGGAATTTTTGAAAATAGGGATAACAGATGCTGCTTTCCAGCATGATGGAAAACAAGACTCTGATAAGCACTTGTTAAATAGTTTAGAAAGTATGGATGAAAGCTCCGGAGAACACCTCTGCAAAACTACAACAGGAATGTTGTCAGGACCACAAGCTGTTGAAGAGTCTAAGCAAGAAACCATAATTTTAAATTTTTTTGCAGGAGAATATTATGATCCACCATATCAAAAGCCTTACTTAGATCAATAAAGACGCCTAATGTAAATTTGTTTGCAAAAATCAAAACCTTTGAGTATTTTGTGTATTAGATGAATGATTGCATGATTAGTTAAATATTATTATTAGTTAAAAAAGAATAAAGTCTGTTATACATAACACGTTCCAAAATCTTGAAAAAGCAGGTAAGAATTGAGATTGGTCTGTAGTTTGAGACATCAGAAGAATTACCTGGTTTATAGATTGGTGTAACATTTGCACATTTTAGGTTTTCAGGAAAAACCCCGTGCTTTAAAGATAAATTTAAAATATGTAAGAGTGGTATTTTTATAAAACTAATTGATTTAATAATGACATTACTACTAACATCATCAGCACCCGGACTTTTACTAGGTTTAAAGAAACTGAGTTTAATAATTCATCTTCTGTAAGTTCATAATTAGACATGACAATTCATGATTAGACTTAAAATGAATGTATTTGTAATTAATTTAAAAGAAGATTAAACAATAGTTTTTTTCTACAACGTGCTTTTTTTTTTTTAATTTTCTTTTTTTAAAAGTAATGTTTATTTGCTTATTAAAAATGTTTATTTATGTTTATTTTCATATTAAAAAAACTTTATAAGTCTTAAAACGAATTTTTAATTTTTTCTATAAATAAACTAGAACTATAATGTTTACTTTTCATTTTTATTTTAACAACCCCAATTATATGACTTTTATCAACTTATTACCAAATACTTGATTACAAGAACTTATTTATTATTGATCTATTTTAATAATATCAAATATTTAATAAATAATATGATATTATTTTTAAAAGTTTAAAAAAAAATTGTCAAAATAACTTTTATTTTATTTTTAGTTTTTTTTCTTTTAATTTCTTTAAGTTTATATGTTTTTTTATTTGTAAATAAATTAATGAACTAACTTGAAAATAATTCATTATTTAGTATCAATGGATAACCATTTACAATCATTTGTTCATTGCATAGTAATTAACATTAATTTGGTTGCACTTTGCAAACACGTAAAAAAATTGTTTCAAAGAAATAAAAATTAATTAAATTCTAAAAGCATCTTTGATATATCTAATAACTTATTAACTAGAATTAAAATTATTTGAAAATAAAACTGTCTTATATGATATATATCTTAAATTTAACTTAGATTAGATCCTCGTCATTAAATAAAGGTACGAACATCAACATTCGTTAAAAAAAAAACAATTTGTCACACCCTGGGCTTGTAACAAGTATAAAACCAAAATTTTGTATTTAATAAGCAATTTTTTAAATGAATAAACAGATAGCTCGCAAAAACCAAAAGCTCTTGTAATAAACAGAGGAGCAGCTTGCATGGCTCACCATGTTCGTTTTAGGAGAGCTCTTCTCAGCTCTTGCACTTATTTACTTCCACCGAGGCCTGTATACCTGACATCTATACACCTTGACACAACATAACTGATATCTTAAAACCATACCTGACATCGATACACTCTGACACTACATACATTTGTTATTGAACTCAGTATTTTGTGGATTTTGTGTACATTTTATTTTGAGCTCAGTATTCTGTGGGTTTTATGTAAATTTGATATTGAACTCAGTGTTTTGTGGGTTTTGTGTACTTTTGATATTGAGCTCAGTATTTATATTTAGAGTTAGAGTTGAAATCGTTTGATGATCTTCATTCGTTAATTGAATCACTAACATCTCAAGTAAAAATCAATTCAGAAATATTGCTACAAGAATTAACTATTAGAGAACAACTTTCAAGACATAACGAACTACAAAATACTTTTATTGCTACATATATGAATGTAGAAAGAAAGATAGCTGAAATTAACAAATCAAGAAAGAAAAAAAATCGATTTGTATTTATCAAGTATGCAGATGAACAAAATAAGGTTTTATTTTAGTTATTGTTATTATTTACTAAATAAAATAAATGAAACTTCAAATATAAATTTTAAATAAAAAAATATGGTATACATTAGTAATGTATACCATTTTTTGTTTACAAAATATTTATATAGATTAATGTATAGTAAAACAAAAAATTAAGTTTGAAGCGGAATCACACACAGTACAGAAAAATGCAAATTTTAGTTACTAGATAAATAAGCTTTAATTCCTTTGAAAATTTTTAGCAGTATAGTTATATCTAAAATATTATTTTTTTAAATAATATTTTAGATATTAGTAATAATTTCTTAAAAGTTTCAGGATTGCAATATGTATCATCAAGTCACAGCATTCATTTAAATGCATTTCATGAATGATCACTAGGCAGGACCGTTTTTAGGGGTCAGAAAAACTATAACTTTGCCACTTTACTTTCCCATTCTACGTTGATATACAAGACAATTCCAAAAAAAAAATTTAAAATATTTCAATTTTCCTTTAAATTGTTGGTTGGTCCTTGATCCAATTAAATTGCTTTTTTAATTGGATCAAGGACCAACCAAACTTATAAATTTTTTTTGAGTGAGCTGGGTCTACTATTAGGAAGGTTGGTACTAAATTTCTCGAGATAACACATTTTGAAATATTACCCGGTTTCTTTTAAAGACCTGGTTTTTACTATGTTTTTAATTGTACATTTATCTAAATACTCTTAAATATTGATTAAAAAACTTGATAAAACTTGCATTCTAAAAGTTTGTTTAATAAGGAATCCAAATATTGTACTTAATAAAGATAAAAAATAAAAGTTGTTAAAAATGTATGAGACTTTGACTAAAGGTTTTACAAATACGTTTTGTAAATAATATACATAAAAAATTCAGTTGAATTTTTCTTATAAAAAGTTAAACTTTTCTTACAATTTATTAAGTATTTCTTTGGACCAGTTACATTTATAAAATGGAAAATTAACTCTGTGTTCCTTTAAAACCAGTAAAATATCTTGTCCTCTTTAATTGTTGAATCGATAAAGTCTTTTACCAATTTAATAGCTCTTTTGCAACAGTCATTGACACAGACTAATCTTTTTATAAACCTTTGCATATTTTTATAATCAGAATCATAAATCCACAAATCAGGTGGACTTTCTAACCACTTTGGTAAGTAAGGAACTATTTTAAAAATTAGCCAAGAATTTCGACCAGTGTAATCATTAAGTTCTGAATGTTCATTTATTTCTACAGGCTTAAACTTTTTAAGTTTAAAGATTTCAGGTAAATTTGTTTTTAACAACTGCTGAGCAACTTTTCCTTTAAATTTGTTGTCAAGACTTTTATCAAATAAACAAAAGACAACCGTTTCTTCAGAAAGATAATAACTGTGTCTAAGATAGCTTGAAATAAAAGCTTGAGAAACATCAGCATCAAAATCTTTCATTTTAATCATCTCTTTAACTGTATACAAATCATTATGAGCAGCAGAAACAATTTGACTTGATTGAAGAAAGTTTTTTGTATGAACTGAAGCTACATATATTGCAGCCTTTGAAAATACTATTTCTTTCTCTAGGGTTAAAAACTTTATGATTGGTTGAGTAAGCTTCATTGCCAAAATGTAAAAAGCGTCTGCCATAAATCTAGCTTCATGTTCAGCAGCTGGTTTGTGTATAATAAATTCAGGAACTGCCTCCCTTCCAGAAAAACAATGACATATTGACACAGATGTTTATAATCATTTCTAGGAAAAGTATTAAGTTCCAAAGCTTTTTTGCAAAAAGATAAACTTTTTTTAGCCATATCTTCTAATGGGGTTCCACTAACTTTGCACCACGGAAACTTTGATAACTGATCCATATTATTTTGAACATTTTCATAATGCATTGGCCAAGTAGCTTTGAATCTTGTATAAATAGATTTTGATGGACCTTTGCTTTCTGTTTTAGTGATTGCATTTATTGCATGTAAAATATGTCTTTCTTGGGAATGTTTTCTACAAAGAACAGAGGTCGATTTAAAAGTTCTTCTAAAGTACTTATACAACCCTTATTACAACCAGTGTTACATGCTGTTGTGTCAGCACAAATCCCAATTATAATGCTTTTAATTCCAAACTTTTTTATAACATTAAAACATGCCAATGCTTGATCTTATCCTTTCCCCGATTGACATTCAACTATGCCTAGCAGCTCATCCTGTTGTTTTCCATTTGTATTTAAATCCCATTTTTACATTTTTCTTTTATTTTTTCCTTAATTAACTCTGATTCACTTACATACAAATCTTTTCTTATTTTTTCTACTTTTGTCTTTGAAAGTTTTACTTCATTAAGGTTGATATTTCCACATCTTAAAAATAATGCTAATAATCCTGTCTGTACTCCAACAGAAATTCCAAAACGCCCACAAAATATTGAAGTTTTTTTAATAAGCTCATCAATATCTACTGTTACTGTCACTTTATTTTGTTTTATGTTAGTTGATTGTTTTTCAATTTCATCATAATTATTATATTGAAATTCTTCATTATCAAAATTTTCTAACAAAAATAAATCTTGATTTTCATTAATACAATTACTATTTGATGAAAATTGTTTTAACTTTGAGATTTTTGTGGCAGATTCCTCTTTTTGCTCTAACTCCTTTCCTTTTGCGAAACTCTTTGATGGAATAAATTTTTTGATATTTTTGTCTATTTTGTCAATTATCATTGTTCTTGCAGTTTTTTGATCTTCATAAAATAAAATATCGCATTCTTTTGCATCTTTTGATCGAATTCTTTTTTAATTATTTCATAAAGTTTAGGGTGCCCTATGTCAAACAATTCTTTTTCTAATGCCAAAAAATTATTTTCATGCAGCTTTTGTGTTTCCGTTTTTTTTGAACAATATGATACTAGTTTCTTGTGATGATATATTAATTTGGAAACATTTTCCCTGAAATAATTTAATAAATTTTCATTTGTCATTTGTCAGCTTAAATTTTTATATCAATAATTATCAATAATTACGTAATAAACTATAAACATTATTTAAATCAATAGTTACCTAATACTTCTGCAACTTATGTGTGGTATACCACCCATAAGCCACGGTTTTCTAAGAGCAGAAACAACACATTTGGGCTGACATATTTTATCATTACATAGTAGCTCGTGATTTATATCTAGAGGGCAGGAAATAATTTCGGTGTGTTTTTTATTTTTATTTTTTGAAATTCAGTAATCTGCAGCAGTGATAAAATATCTTAAAATGTTGCCTTTTGTAGGCAAAGTTTTGCAACCAATTTCATGGGTTTTTCCTAATAAAAATATTTCAGTAAATGAACACGTTGATATTGCCATTTTAAATTTAAAAAGTTACAAACGCAGCGCAGTTTCATAAAATTTATTATTGCGTGCTGTGATTATAACTCCGCATAGGGCCGGCAGTGCAAACTAAAAAAAAAAAAAATTCTCTAAAAATTTAATAAATATGAAATATTGAAACTCCTAGGGAGGACAGAGAATTTAAAATTTTTCAAAAATTTTTTAAGGAAAAGTCTTTTATGACAACATAGAATGGGAAAATAAATTGGCAAAGTTGTAGTTTTTTCAACCCCTAAAAATGGACCTGCCTAATGATCACACATGGATGTTGTGAATTTGTCGGTTTCATGTAGTTTTTTTTATGAAAATAAAGTGCTTGTGAATATTTCAAGTGAAATATATATATACAACTCATATTTAATACATTTTCGACAAGAAACAACAGTTATCAAATATTTCTAGCTAGAGTAGTTTTAAAAATTATTGTATATTTTTCAAACTTTTGCAACATTAACACACAAAAAAAAAAAAAAAAATGTTAAAAATATATATATTTAACTTATTCAGGTAGCCTAAAATACGATCAAAACATTTTTTTTATAATTGTATTTTATGAAAATCATAATGTATGCATATTGCTTTAAGTCCCAGCTTCTAATTGTTAAAACAAAGAAAAATAAAAAAGCACGCACAGAAATAAAAATGTACTATATCTATATGTTGTATATATCTATATGTTGTATGTATCTATATGTTGTATATATCTATATGTTGTATATATCTATATGTTGTATATATCTATATGTTGTATATTGTCTGTTAAAGTATTATTGTTGTAGTTAGTGTCTCTCTTATTCATAGTTTGATAAGCTTTGTTTTATTTATTTTCATGTGTAACTGAAACACGCTTTATTTTTTCATGTACATAGTGAGAGAACACTTAATTACATTATCATTATTCTCTTTCAACTAAAATTTGAGTCTCTAGTTAACTAAAGCAAGACTATAAAATATGTTTCAGTTACTGTAAAAGGCAGCAACCATGGAACAAAGGCTAAACTATGAGTTTTTGCACCTTGTCTGTAAGAGAGAGGGCCTCATCAGAAAAAGAAAAATAAGATAACAGGATTACTTTAATTACAAGTACTTTAATCTAATTTAAATAAAAGGTTTATGAAGTAAAGAAGGGAGTCAAGAAAAAAGCAAACATGAATAATCAAGGCAACAATCAATTATATATGTGTTCTGTAGTATCAATTGTACATTGTTCTGTATACTGAGTTCAATAACAAATATATTTAGTGTCAGAGTGTATTAACGTCAGGTATAGTTTTAAGGTATCAGTTATGTAGTGTCAAGGTGTATAGATGTCAGGTATACAGGCCTCGGAGTAAACGAGTGCATGAGCTGAGAATAGATAGTTTATTAGTAGAAAAGATGTAAAGATATATTAACAAAATTGCAATTAATATTATTATTAACAGTAAGCAATTAGCTTTCGCATGGGTTAAAATTCATATTTTAATATTAAAGATCTGTTCTAAATAATCAGCAAATAGAGTCACTTTAACCAATCAGCAAATAGAGTCATTTGAACCAATCGGCAAAAAGATTCACTTTAACCAATCAGCAAATCAAGTCACTTTAGAGGCAAGATTATCAGCAAGATAATATAGATAAAGAACAAAACAAGGCTAAGGATGAAACTTCATAGAAAAAAAATTAATTTTTTTCTCTAGGTGACTCACTCATAGAGAGAAAATCAGTTTCTCTTTAGATGACTTTACTCATGAGATTTATTATTTTAATATGTTACTTGCAGAAACCAAAAATGTTGCTTGCCGAAACCATATATGTTACTTGCCGAAACCATATATGTTATTTTATATGAAATAGTAAAAGAATGATTAATTGTGTAACAATAAATCAATCTCTTTTTATTTTTGAATTTAGTAATTTATCTTTTATTATTTATTATTAAATAATTTTTAACATGTGTATTTATTAGAATGGCGATATTTCAATTCCTTATTTAAAAAACGAAGGAGGGCCTACATCTTCGAGCTTACTTCTAATGACCAAAGGTAATTTGTAGTCAATATTTATCATTTATTGTGTTTATATTAGGTTGTTCCAAAAATAGAAGTTTTTCTTAAAGGTTAAAGTTTTAAAACATATCTTGATTATATACCAGGTATATAATCTTTTTATTAAGGTTTAGTACCTTAAATAAAACGTATTTACTAAATTTTAACCTTGCATAATAAGATTCAGTAAAAAAGTAGATACCAGCAGGTATGATAGAGGAATGATGAAAAATAAAACTTGGTATTTCATTACTTAAGTAGAAAATACAATATTCTGTAGTTTGTTCTGACTTTGTAAAAAGCGTTTTGGATAATAATGGTTTCTATTTATATGTTAGATCTATGCAATCTGATACATGTTAGCATTGTTTTCAAAAATGTTTAATCTTTAATCTGTTGAAAAATTAATTGTATAAAAAAGATTTATATATAAATATATCTGAAAAAATAGCTATATTGTTAAATTGTATCTTTATTTGAACTTTGAACTTTTTATCATTTTTCGAGAGCTGTCAGACTGAAATTCATTTTATTACTATTTTCAGAAGATTTTTTTCCCTTTGTTTTTGATGTCTGAAATTTTTTGTTATGAGTTAATGATTAAAAAAATAAAGTTTTTCAAATTCTTTCAGCTAAAAGAATTATTTAAAGTTTTTAAGTGTGTTTTGAAAGATATTTTTTTCTGAGAGAAGTGCAACCTGAGATAACTAGCATAATTCAGTTTACTAATTTAAAAAAAAAAAAACTATTAAAATAAAAGTTATCTAATTAAAAAAAACAAAAAAAAAAACTATTAAAACAAAAGTTATCTAATTTAAAAAAAAAAAACTATTAAAATAAAAGTTTTCTAATTATTAAAAAGTTCTTACTTTTTAAATTCTATTTTTTTGTTTTTTTTTTAAATCTTTCAATCTTTTCTCTTAAACTTTTTTTCTAAAACATTTCAATCTTTTCTCTTATTTTCTAATTTTTTATCAAGTAGTTTTTTAGACAGTTACCCTGCACCAGATGAGTTATCTTGGTTTTTGTATGAAAAAACTAATATCAAATTTTTTGACTTATGCATACAACTGCTTTGAGGATACATTAAATTGGTTTTGTTTAAAAGATGTGGTCACTTGTGCTTTTTCTCTCTTGATTTCCTTTTTTACCTCTTCTCATTCAGCATTGTTTATTGTTTATATATATATATATATATATATATATATATATATATATATATATATATATATATATATATATATATATATATATATATATATATATATATGAAACAAATTAGTAGAATTCATTTAGTTATATAAGCACTAGATTGTATCATTTATCTAAAAGGTTTTCTAAGTTATTGAATCTTATTTTCAGTTTTAATAATGTCATTGATGGCCAACAATTTTCTTTATTTTTAACCTCTGTGGTACCATAAGGTTTCATACTTGAATCCATGTTGTTTTTCGGCTATATTAATGATCCTTCAGACAATCCTTTAATCCATCCCACTTTCAAAGTGTTTCTTTTTGTTAGACAATCCCACTTTTAAAATATTTCTGTTTGTCAATGACATAATTATATATCATCTTGTTATGATAAAAAATTATTTTTTGATTGCTTAGAATCAGCAGTTAATATTGATTGTGATCTCTCCTCTATCAATCAGCAGTTGATATTGATTACGTTCTCTCTATCAATCAGCAGCTGATATTGGTTGTGATCTCTCCTCTATTATTTAGCAGCTGATATTGATTTCGATCTCTTCTCTTTGACAACTTTAGGCTTATCTGGATGGTTAATTTTAAATCAAGTAAAACTCTGTTGTTTATTGATAATTATTATCACAATATTGTTAACATTAGTGAATGGCAACATTCTTACCGAGCTTTGTGCTTTTTCTGATTATCCTTTACTACTGAACTTCATTCCAAACTCAGCTTATAACAACTTTATGTTAGTTATTGTCTTGCTACATTTTATAATTTCATCACCTATAAATTAATTTTATTATAAATTTTATTGTTAATTGTTTTAAAATAACAACAAATGCAACTTTTAAAATAGATATAATATTAATTGGTAAAATCTATTTTATAAGTCAAAATATTCACACAGATACTTGATATGTTACAATTGGATATATAAAACACTTGCATAATGCATCTAAAAAGCGCTTTGAATGCTGTAAAAACTTTTTTTAAATACAATTAATGTATGGTTCTCTTTTTTTCATGTGTTTATCATAGCTACAATTTCTTTTTCATGCGATTACCATAGCTACAATTTCTTTCTCATGCAATTACCATAGCCACAATTTCTTTCTAATGTGATTACCATAGCTACAATTTCTTTCTCATGCGATTACCATAGCTACAATTTCTTTCTCATGCGCTAAAATTTCTTTCTCATGCGATTACCATAGCCACAGTTTCTTTCTCATGTGATTACCATAGCTACAATTTCTTTCTCATGTGATTACCATAGCTACAATTTCTTTCTCATGTGATTACCATAGCTACAATTTAGAATGCAAAAACTAATAAGCTTTAAAGTTTTTCATTTATAAAGATGTTGAGTAATAGAATAAATAGATAAAAGTTTATTAAAACTTAAACTTTTTAAAACAATTGGGCTGTATAACTTTAGTAAATAAACAGTTTGAAAAAAAAGTCATTAATTTTTGAATGTACTGATGACCTTGCTATGCTATAATTTTATTATTGCATAAGTTAATATAATAATTTTAATTATGTAATATGATTGCCCAAAGAGTTCTGGTAGAAACCGTAACAAAATTTACATATCATTGCAAGTTAAAAATAACAATAAAAAATTTTATCAATTGTTGAAGCATTTTTACTTAATCTGAGTAAATTCATAAATAGGTTGATCAGCTGTTAACTCCTAAAATAAGATCAAATAATGAACTTATGTATATGATGTATCAAATGAACTTATGTTCATGATGTATCAAATAAACTTATGTACATGATGTGTCAAATGAACTTATGTACATGATGTGTCAAATGAACTTATGTACATGATCACTAATCTTAGTAAAAATGGAAAACTATAATAAATTTCTATAATAAATAAAGCAAATAAATAGTTTCATTATTTATTGCTGTTTTTTGCAAAAAATCAACGATGATTATGTAGTATTTGTAAAGAATATGGGGATATTAGGGAAGTATTGGGAAAAAAAAGTGACAATTTTTTGGAACATCTACATAGGAAATTTACGATTTATCAAAATTTAAAAAGACACTAGAACTTTGCAAAAAATGCCAACAGGTCAAACAAATACAAGTCATAAAAAGTGATATTCTTAAATTTGTTTGAGACCTTGGTGATAAGGGGATAGATTCACACATTCAATTTATAGCAAAGGAGCCACATACACTTCAGTGACTATTGTTGAGTAGTTCTTCAAAATAATAAGTGATAAATTAAGCAAGGAGGTTTGTTCAAAAATTGTTTTGGCCTATAACTTTAGTGTTCTTGATGAGACCAGCGACATGTCAGATAGCACAGTCTTTTCTGTTATTATATTATTATATATTTTATTATGTTATTATATTATTATTAGGTAAGTCTGATTCTCATACTATTGAAGAAGTATTTCTTGATTTAGTCCATGTCATTGGAAACAAAGATGCACAAACCTTATATGAAAAAGAAAAAATAGTTTTAATATCTAAATTGATCAATATCCATCAATTGTGCTTCCGTGGTTTTGATCGAACTAATATAATGATTGGGGTAGTGTATTATTTCTAAAGAGTGTCTAGAACTCTCATGCTGATTAACAAAGAAGAACTCCTGTGCTGATTGAAAAGAAATAATTTGGGCAACAATCGGGTTGCACCACAAGCAATTATAATTGTTTTTCTAGAGATAAAACTATTAAAAGGATGCAAATTAAAGATGATGTATTTATAGCATTTGATGCATTTAACACAATTAGTAAAAATCAAGAAAAATATTTTCCTCTAATATTGAAGAAAAATTTTATTAGAAAATAAACTTTCCCAATTTTATGGCCATGCAAAACCTGCTGTAATTGTTGGGTAAAGTATTATTGAGCCACCATTGTTTAATGCAGTTCAAGATAATTTAAACCATTTTCTACCTGATTAAAGATAAATTTTAGTTAACCTTGAAATAAAAAAAGTCAAACTTAAACTCCTTGACTTATGTCTTGTCTCTGACCCTAGCTTATGTTCAGTTTCTCCCTTTTCTCCCTTAGGTGGTTCTGACCATGCAATGATCTCTATAAATCTTTCTTCTTGTACTTCTTTTTTGGGCTCACCTTATCATCGCACCACCTACTACTACCCTAAAGCTGACTGGGATTCCTTTCGTGATTTTCTTCGTGATGGTCCTTGGGCTGATGTTTTTTCTCTCTCAGCTGACAAATGCGCCTCCTACGTAACCTCCTGGATTCAGGCTGGAATGGAAGCTTTTATTCCTTCTCGTCGGTTTCAAGTCAAGCCTCATTCTACTCCATGGTTTTCTCCTTCTTGTGCGGCTGCTATATCCAATCGTTATCATTTTTTTCATCTTTTTCAAAAGAACAACTCTCTTGAGAACAAACGGCTATTTATTATTGCAAGAAATCGATGTAAAAAGGTGCTTTCTGATGCTAAACTCCATTATTCTCAGTACACTAAATCTCGCATCTTATCGCAGAAGTTAGGCTCTAAAGACTTTTGGAAAATCTTCAACAGCATTGTTAACAAGGGTAGATCTAACATTCCATCTCTCATTCATGGGACTGATCTTGTTACCTCTCCCAGGGAAAAGGCAGAACTGTTTGCAAAGAACTTTTCTTCTAATTCCACTCTTGAATCTTATGGACATTCTCTTCCTTCCATTCCAGTCAAACAGGTTGACCCATTGTTAGACATTCAAATCACTCCGGCTTCTGTTGCTAAAGTCATATCTCAATTAAACTTGTCCACAGCTTGTGGTCCAGACAACATTCCTGTCACAGTCTTGCAGAATTGTTCTCCAGAACTTTCTTCAATTCTCTCTAAACTATTTAACAAGTGTTTGACTGAGTCTTGTTTTCCTGCTTGTTGGAAAATGGCATCTGTGGTTCCAATATTCAAAAACTCTGGAGAAAATTCTGACCCCTCCAATTATCGTCCGATCAGTCTTCTTTCTGTTATTAGCAAGGTCTTTGAGTCTTTGATCAACAAATTCCTCACATCTCATCTTGAGTCAAATAAACTACTGTCAGACAATCAATACGGTTTTCGATCCTCTCGCTCTTCGGCTGACTTGCTAACTGCTGTAACTTAAAGATTTTATCGTGCATTAGATGGAGGTGGTGAGGCTAGGGCTATTGCTCTCGACATATCTAAAGCTTTGGACAAAGTTTGGCATGCTGGTCTTCTCCATAAGCTTGCTTCATATGGTGTTTCTGGGAAAGTTTTTGAGATTATCAAATCATTTCTTTCTAACCGGTTTATTAAAGTCATCCTAGAAGGCCAACACTCTTCTTTATTTCCAGTAACTTCTGGGGTTCCCCAAGGTTCCATCCTGGGCCTGTTTTGTTTCTTATCTACATAAACGATCTTCCTGACAACCTTTCATCTAAAGTAGCTCTTTTTGCTGATGACTCAACTTTATACTCCTGTCTTGACAAAAAGTCTTCTCTTTTCGATCGCCTAGAACAAGCAGCTGATCTTGAATCTGATCTCACTTCAGTAATAGATTGGGGTTCACAGTGGCTTGTGAATTTCAACTCTAAAAAAACCCAATTGCTTACTGCAAACAACTACCGTAATATGGTCAACATTCCTATATTAATGAATGGCAATCCTCTTACTGAGTCGTCCTCTTTACGTCTTCTTGGATTATCGCTTACTACTGACCTTTCATGGAAACCATATATACAATCGATTGCTAAATTAGCTTCTGCTAAGGTTGCTTCTCTTTATCGTGCTCGCCATTTCCTTACTTCTGATTCCATTCTCTACCTCTACAAATCTCTTATTCGTCCCTGTATGGAATACTGTTGTCATATTTGGGCTGGTTCTTCTAACGATTCACTTTCTCTTCTTGACAAGGTCCAAAAACGCATTGTAAATGTTGTTGGACCTGGACTATCTGCTAAGCTTGAACCTCTTTCCCATCGTCGTAAAGTTGCGTCTCTTTCTCTTTTCTACAGATACTATCATGGTCACTGCTCAAAGGAGTTATCATCTCTAGTTCCATCAACTAAAATTCATTCTCGTTTTACTCGTCATTCAGCTAAGTCTCATACGTTTACTGTATCTGTCCCTGCATGCTCTAAAAACTTTTATTCATCTAGTTTTTTTCCCCGCACTTCAATCCTTTGGAACTCTCTCCCATCTTCATGTTTTCCTAACTCATACAACCTTCAACTTTTCAAGTCTTCTGTCAACCGTTTCCTTGCTCTATAACTCTGTTCTTTTTTTTCCTAGTAACTCCCAACTTAATAGTGGTTGCTTGCAGCCTTGTTGGGAGTGAATGCAAATAAAAAAAAAATAAATAAAAAAAAATAAGGCAAGATCAAGGCTACTCTTGATCTCGCCTTATTTATATATATAAGAACACCCAATATTAAGATCAGATGCTGTTTATACTGATTTTGGTACTGAGTGTGATCAGATGCTGTTTATACTGTTTTCGGTACTGAGTGTGCATGTGAGTGGTTACTCATACCACCTAGCATCGCCAAATACATTTATATTTTGAATATTGTAAACAATTATTTAAAGATTTTCTGAAGTTAAAATTTCTGTTTTTTTTTTTTTTTTTTTTTTTTTTTTTTTTTACTTTTGTAATTTACCTTGTCCCCAAATAACTTCTGGATATGTCACTATTTATGCTTTTTATTTTTTTTTTCTTTCTTTGTTTTTTTATTTTTTATTTAACTTATAAACTGTTACAGTTGTGTCTCCATTTTGAGATCTATGATTGGCATCTAACCTTTTTTATGTAACTTATAAACTGCTGTTGTAAATTTTGCATTTTATGGTTAAGTAAATAAAGAAGAAATAAATACAGAAAAAATTGTTGTAATAAATATATTTCATCCCGTATCAACTTATTATTAATGCACTATGAGCATAAGCCATATTAGTAATATGAACTGTTTAGTAAATGTTTTAAATATAGTTTTTTTTTTTTTTTTTGTTCAGTTTTACAAGGAATTGAAAGAGATGATGAAAATGTTCCAAAACTTATAAGTGAATACATATTAAACAGTAGGATTACATTTTATTTTATTTTCTTCTTTTTGATATTTTACTGATAGTTTATATTGATATATAAAGTCAGGATTTTATATTGATATATACAGTTACAAAAATCAGCTAAGAAATTGGGTTTGGTTTTTTTACAAAAATTAACGAATACATATTTAATGAATGATTTTATTTAAAGTATCAATATATAAATGTCATACTTTTATTAAATATATAAAATTTTAATATAAAATAGAAAATGCTTTCTGATACACCAATGACTATCTAAGTCTTTTTGCCTCATGTAAATGAAAAATTATGATTTTTCTATATATATATATATATATATATATATATATATATATATATATATATATATATATATATATATATATATATATATATATATATATATATATATATATATATATATATTTAACAATTTTTGGTTGTATGAGTCAGAAAAACATAAGAGCATGTCCAACTATGTTTACAATGCATTTTCGGGCCTAGTCTGGAAGAGAAAGAGAATCATTAGAAGAACCAGCCCAAATATGATAACCATACAGGGACGAATAAGAGATTTGTAGAGAATGGAATTAGGACTATAAAAATGGTGAGTATGATGAAGAGAAGCAACTTTAGCAGATGCTATTTTAGCAATTGATTGTATATTTGGTTTCCATGAAAGGTCAGTAGTGAATGATAATTCAATAAAGAAAAAGACTCACCGAGAAGGTTGCTATTCATTAAAATAGGAATGTTGACAGTATTGCAATAGTTGGTAGCAGTGAATAGCTTTGTTGGAGTTTTGTTGGAGTTAAAATTCACAAGCTACTGCAAGCCCTAATCTGTTACAGAAGTGAGATCAGCTGCCTGTTCTAAGATCGGCTGCCTGTTCTAAGATCATTAATGTAGATAAGAAACAAAACAAGTCCAAGGATAGAACCTTGAGGAACCCCAGAAGTTACTGGAAATGAAGAGGAGTAATGGCCTTCGAAGATGACTTAAATAAAGCTGTTAGAAGGAAACAACTCAACAAGCTCAAAAAAAAAGGAAGCAAGCTTAAGTGATAACATGGTGATATGGTAAAGACCAAACTTTATTGAAAGCTTTAGATATGTCAAGAGCCGCCCTAGCCATTTTCCAGCAGGCAGGAAAAAATGACTCAGTCAAAAATTAAATAGTTTAGAGAGAATTAAAGAGAGTTCTGGAGAACAATTTTCTAAGACTATGACAGGAATGTTGTTTGGACCACAACCCATAGCAGAGTTTAATTGAGATACGACTTTAGCAAAGGAAGATGGAGTGATTTGAGTGTATAACAATGGGTTGACCTGTTTAGTTGGAATGGAAAGAAGATAATAGCCATAAGATTCAAGATTTAAATTAAATAAAAAGTTCTTTGCAAATAGTTCTGCCTTATCCTTGGGAGAGTTAATACGATCAGTCCCATGAATGAGAATTTTTTTAGAACAATTTGAAAATATGTATTCAATAACGTTTGTATATTTGTAAAAAAATATCAATAAAATAACTGCAATATATAAAAAATTATAGCAACAAAAATAACATCTAAGCTAGTATTTAAAATATCCCCCACAAGCTTTTTTGCAAGCAGCACATCTTTTTTATATCAGTCTTACAAAATTACTGTTTGGAACTTAGATACCATTCTCCAAATGGTATCTAATTCTTGCTTTAGACTATTTATTGATTGTATTTGCCCCTTTACTAATTCTTTGTCCATCCAAGCCCAAAACAATTCAATTGAATTAAAATCTGGTAATTGATTTTTAAATCCGGTAATTTGCTTTTACTGTATTAGCTGTGTTGGCAGGCACCAAATCTTGTTGATATTGCCACCATTTGTTTTTTCGCAGTGTAAGCGTTAAGTTAAAAAACTAAACTTTTTTTTGAGTGTCTTAATTCTGAAAATGGTGTCTCAAATTCAGAAAACCACACCTTTTGTAATATCCTTTTCCAATTTTAAGCATTTCAATTACTAAGTTAAAGTTTATATTGAAAAATCATCAATCAGAAATTTTATTTGAAATTTTTTTACTAATATAGAACTTCACAATCCATAAACTCCAGTGCAATTGGATAGCAACAAAGAAATTAAACCTTTTTTTTTATTTTTATGATCTATATTCATGTTAATAGATCTCACAGTCAGGGCATATTCAAACAAAAGATTGTATAATAATATCAACATTTAAAGGTTATCAGTTTGATGAGGTTGTGGAATAGTGTCATCATTGACAATAAAATTGTTGATTGAAATTGTAAAGCTAGGCAAAAAAAGTTTAATAATGATGTTTCTTCATTACACAGGGCTTAATTTAACAGTCGGACATCGGACATTGTCCGGCTAAAACCTCAGATTGTCCGATCAATTTACAAAGTCATCGGAAATTTTGTCCGGTAAGATTTTTAATTCTTTAAAATAAAATTTTATTTGTTGATTTGAAATTGACAAATTTAAACTTAATGTAAACTATTAGACAAACTTATAAAATATGTTGATAATTGAGGCATTCATTCTCAAAAAAAGCGCTGTTATTAATTGTAGTTTTAACGACTGTTCTTTAACAGTTTTATTGTTATATTATTAAATTTAAAATTATTGCTTATTTGAAACGATCGCAAAAGTCAAAGTATATATCAAAGTATTCGATTGACTACTGCAAACGCTGTGGACACCTAAAAGCAAAGAAAAGCTAGCAGTTTGAAAAATTTGATAATAAAAGATTTTACAAATGTGTTTTTGTAGAGGTTGAGATCTCATTGATGGAATATTTTTAAAAAAACACTAAGAAAATATACATTTAAATATTATTGTTATAATCATCTAAATCATTCTATTTTAGCTTGAGCGGTTTCTCAGTGGCATTCTGGTCCTACTCGAGTTTTCCGATTCTTTATTTATTATTCGTTTTTTAAACTATATCTTTATTTGTATTTTTTTTCTTATTATTTATTTTATATATATATATATATATATATATATATATATATATATATATATATATATATATATATATATATATAAAAGATTAAAAAGTTCTAGCTTTATAAAACTTGTCTGCCAAAGAAAGAGTGCCTTTTTGATAAGTAGATAAATAATAACCTGTAGAACTCATAAAATTTTCTTCGTTGAATTGATCGAATTTTAATGACATGCAGTGCGTGGAATTTTTAAATTAAATAATAGCCCATAAATATTATATTGCGTTTGATTTAACCGCCTTTAAATAAGTAAAAGCGAAGTTTAAATTTTTTATATCAAGTTTAAAAATAATATGTTTATCTTACTATTTAATATATTAAAGACATTGTTATACTATATTACTATAACAAACTTGTTTTCTTGCCGTTTTTATTATTGATAAAAATAGTTACATGAACGCCATATAAATACCTTTTTGGTGCTAAAAGTTAAGCTTATGTGCAAAATTGACACTTAGCATATTATATTTTTTTAAGTAAAAAAATTTACATAACTTTTATAAACCGGTAATGCAATTCAATGTAAACTAATAAGGTTTTCGAGAGAAAAAAAATCAATAAAACTTCAAGTCTATCTAAAAAAATTGTATTGAATTTAAACTATTTCATTTAAAATACAAAGATCTACGATGATAAAAATTCTGAATATTCAAAAAAAAAACTACAACATCACTAGCCTAAAATAAAATAAACTGGGAAAACATAACATATGTTTTGATTGGATAATTGGGTTCCGTAAAACTCAGATACGCCAGAAGCTAGTCTAAAAAAACCCATCTGCATTACTTTTTTACTCTCGGCATTTAAAGAACCTTTTTCCTGTGTTCCTTTTAACAAAACAAATATGAATATATGAAATATTGGTGAAAATTATTTGTTTAAATTTTATTTCAAAAATTTGATCGGACAATGTCCGACCAAAATAACTTTTGGTCGGACATTTTGTCCGGGATCTTATAAAAAATTAAATTAAGCCCTGTTACAAAAGTATCTATATTTCAAGAAAAAGCTGGTAGTCTTGATTTTCTTCGTCTTTTTTTTGATAAAACTTGATTTTCTTCATCTTTTTTTTTGATAAAATTACAAGTTTTTCTTCTCATAACATCAGTTTTTATATTGTACAGTTAGAAATAATGTATTAATTTTATTCTCCACTAAAAAAAAGGAATAATCAAGAATTATACTCTGGTTATATTTAATATCAATAACTAAAAAAGACAACATTAGCTTTCAATTTGGATATAGTTCCATAATATTTGGGATATAATAAAATTATGGGATGTGTCGTTGCTGTTTGCATAATGCTGGTCAACTATTTTAGAGTTTAAGCACTTTGGAATTATAATTTAAAAAATATGACACAACAAAAGATAAATCATTTAAACAACTTAACATTATGAGTTAACATTATGAGTTCTAAAGGACGAAACAATATAGCCTTAAATTGTTTTATATATTTATATATATTATTAAACATAAAACTTAATATAAGGATTTTTTTCTTCAGACTGAATGTTTTACAGCTTATTTATTTGTAGGCACACACAAACATTATTCTAATAGAATAAATTAAGATTTTTAGAACTAGCATTGAATTTTTTTCATTTTTTATATTTATACTAACAAATTATCAAAATATGTAGACAAAATAGTATACAACATTTTATCACAGTATGTAGTTACTAAATGACTTTATAAACTAATTATATATATATATATATATATATATATATATATATATATATATATATATATATATATATATATATATATATATATATATATATATATATATATATATATATATATATATATATATATATATATGTATATATATATATATATATATATACACATATATTTTTATATATATATATAGTCCTGCATATATATATATATATATATATATATATATATATATATATATATATATATATGTATATATATATATATATATATATATACACATATTTTTATATATATATATAGTCCTGCATGTTAGTCAAAAAGTTTATTCCATAAACTGTAGTTTTTTTATAGTCATTCAATTTAGCAACACACCTTGCATGTTTTAAAAATATTATAAAAAAATAAAAAAACAAAAACACTATTAATTAAAAAAAATTTCTAGTTATTATTATTGTAGTTTTTTAAAAAACAATAAAACTTAATATACTTCTGCATTATTTTAATTGTTTTAACTTTTAAACAACATTAAAACGTCACTAAATTCTTAAAGTCGTTTAAATGTTGAAAAAAAAAAGCATTGAAAGAGACTTTTTTTTTACCCTTCTCTTTTGACTACTATATAAGGGTGTGTGCATATATATATATATATATATATATATCTTTTATATATATATATATATATAATATATATATATATATATATATATATATATATATATATATATATATATATATATATATATATATATATATATATATATATATATACTATTGCTTGGTCATCTTCAATTTTTACCAGAAAATGTCAACTTTGTTGTTGTTTTTTTAATTAGTTTAAATGACCGGAAAAAGTTTAAAATTTTTATAAAGATTTTTATTATTTGATAGACTGCCTGCCCAAATCAAACCCTCAGTCAATGTAGCAGCACTCCTCGCATGTTCCACCTATTTGTCAATCAATGTAGCAAAATTCGTTGCATGTTCTACCTATTTGTCAGTTGATGTAGCAACGCTTCTCACATGCTCTACTTATTTGACAGTTGATGTATCAGCACTTTTAAAAATATTCTGTATATTTTTAAAACATTCTGCATATCTTTAAAAACATTCTGTATGTTTTTGAAAGCATTCTGTATGTTTTTAAAAACATTCTGTATGTTTTTAAAAACACTCTGTATGTTTTTAAAAACACTCTGTATGTTTTTAAAAACACTCTGTATGTTTTTAAAAACATTCTGTATGTTTTTAAAAACATTCTGTATGTTTTTAAAAACATTCTGTATGTTTTTAAAAACATTCTGTATGTTTTTAAAAACATTCTGTATGTTTTTAAAAACATTCTGTATGTTTTTAAAAACATTCTGTATGTTTTTAAAAACATTCTGTATGTTTTTAAAAACATTCTGTATGTTTTTAAAAATAGTACAATGTTGGGCATGGATGGTGTCCCTGTTAATGCTTTTGGTGTGCATTGTTGAGGCCACATAAGGTACCTTTATGTTATGACTTTGGATTAATTAATGGGACTGAGACAAATACATAGCTTGTTGCTTGTGATGCCGTAGTCTATCTATTTACGAGTCAAGTTCTCTTTAAACTTAAATCATGCCCAAATTAATGCAAAATGTTAAACATAAAAAACTATCCCCATCACCTGACTGTTTCAATATATCTTTTACAAATATTTGTGATCTTCGAAGTAACCTTCCATCAGTTGAAACTTACCTCTTGCAAAATTTATCAGACTTGCTTTCTTTTTGTAAGACCAATGGCTGTTCCTTCTTCAGATCTCAGTATTAATGGGTACTATTCTTTGATTCACAAAGACTCTAGTAGTCACATGCTTGGCTAAGGGGTATACTTACATATCAATTTACCTATTTGTCAAGAAATTAGATTTGAATCTTTTGACCATTTTTTTATGTGCTTCTGCTTAACACCTTTTCACTAATCTTTGTTTTTTATTTTTCTCTTTCTTCTCAAGAATGCATTCTTTTAGATGTCTAGTTACTTAACTTTACTTGTCTCTTACCCTAGCTTTTGTTCAGTTTCTCCCTGATCTCCTTTAGTTGGTTTTGACCATGCAATTATCTTATTAATCTTTCATCTTGTATTTCTTCATTAGACTCACCTCACTACTTACAACTACCGTAAAGTTAACTGGGATTCTTTTTGTGACAGTTCTTGGGCTGATATCTTTTCTTTCTCCTCTAATAAATGTGCCTCCTTTGTAACCTCCTGGACCCAACCAGAAATAAAAGCTTTTATTCCTTCTTGTAGGTTTCAAGTCAAATCTCTTTCTACTTCACCTTCTTGAGCAGCTGCTATATCTAATCATAATCATTTTTTTTAAAAGAATAACTCTCTTGAGAACAAACATATTTCATATTGCAAGAAACTGATGTAAAAAGGAGCTGCACTTACTCTTGATTCTATTCTTTATCTCTATAAAGTTTTAGTTTTTTATCTCTATAAAGTTTTATATATATATATATGTATATATATATATATATATATATATATATATATATATATATATATATATATTTTAAAAATTAACATAAATGTTAAAGTTCTAGATATTATTTGTTAAATGAAACACTATAATGAATTCATAATAATGAAACATAACTTACAAAAAGTTTGATTTACAGCCAACATTAGGTATGTCTGTTTTGGATGCAGCACCCTGTAAAATTATCCCATGTGGTGATTCATGTCCAAAAATTGAATCAAACCAAAAAATAAATCAAACTGAAAGTGTTTAAGATTTTTATTCTCAATAGCTGCTAGCAATGGTGGTGATGTGAGGTAGTAAGTGACCGGGGCCGGGGCCAGGTTTGATAAAATATAGCTGAGGCTGGGGCCGGGTTTGTGACTGGGGCTGCATAAACCTTTATACATCATAAAGTATATTTTTTATTTAAAATTCATGTTGTGTTTTGTATATAAATATGCATATATAAACATCATTATGATCAACATAATCATTATAATCATCATCATCATCATCATCATCATCATCATCATCATCGTGATCATCATCATCATTGTGATCATCATCATTAATAGCATAAAAGAGGAAGACTAAAGTCTGATGATAATGATCATGATCATGATGATGATCATCAAAAAAAGATCTGTCTGATGTTGAACTCTGTTATTCTTAGTTTACTAAATCTTGTATCTTATCTCAGATGTTAGGTTCTTAAGGCTTTTGGTTAGTCTTCAAAAGTTTCATGAACTAAAGTTAATCTAACATTTAATCTATAACTCATGGGTTTGATATTTTTACTTCTCCCTAGAATAAAGCAGAGTTATTTGCAAAGAAATCTAACTCTAATTTGACTCTTGAAAATAATGGCCATACTTTTTCTGACAGTTAAACAGATTAACCCATTGTTAAACATCCAAATTACTCTGGCTTCCAATGCTTAAGTTAATTCTCCGTTAAACACTTCTACAGTTTGTGCTCCAGAATAGATTTCCATCATAGTCTTAAATAAAGTGTTCTCCAGAACTCTCTTCAATTTTTGCTAAATTTTTCAAAAGTGCTAAATAAATGGTTCCAATTTTTCAAAACTCTAGAAAACACTGTGACCTCTTAAACTATCCTGCAATTATTCATCACTTTGTTATTAGTTTCTTAATATAAAGGTTTTGAGGTTATGAACTATATCTTTCTAACTATATCTTTCTAATCTTATAAACTATATCTTTCTAACTGCAGTAGTTAAGTTATTCTTGAAGCCCTACTTCTTTATTTCAAGTAATTTTAAGGCTACCACAAGGTTCTATCTTTGCTCCTGTATTCTTTCTTATCTACAATAACGATCTTCATGAAATCTAAAGTAGCGATATTTGCTAAGGACTCAACTTTATACTCTTGATAAAAATCTTCACTTTTTAATTAGAACAAGCAGCTGATTTTTAATCTGATCTCTCTCTAATCAGGAAAGAAAGCTGAAGGAAGCAAATTCCAAAAAACTGATGTTCGAGGAAAAAAACTAGAGGAATAAGAGTTTTTGGAGCACTTAGGAACAGTCACAGAAAAAGAAAGAGACTTAATTGAATGACGAGTATCACGATAATGAATTTTAGTAGATAGCACAAGAGACGCTAGCTCTTTAGAGCAGTGCCCATTATAGTATTTGTAGAAAAGAGAAAGAGAAGCAACATTACGACGATGTGATAATGGTGGAAAGTTGGCTGCAAGAGCAAGTCCAACTAAGTTTATAATGCCTTTTTGCACCTTGTCTAAAGGAAAAAAGGCATCATTAGAAGATCCGCCCCAGATAAGGCAACAGTATTCCATACAAGGCCAGATTTGAGATTTAAAGAGATAGAGAATAGAATCCAGAATAAGAAAATGTTGAGCTCGATAAAGAGATGCAATTTTAGCAGATGCTAATTTTGCAACAAATTTGATATATGGTTTCTCAGAAAGATCAGAAGTAAGAGTCAATCCTAAAAGGTGATGGGTAGATGACTCATCGAGTACATTACCTTTCATAAATATAGAAAGGTCTAAATTATTGCGATAACGATTGGCTGAAAAAAATTGAGTTTTATCTGAATTAAAGTTCACCAGCCACTGTGAGCCCCATGCTGTAGCAGAAGTGAGCTTTTCAAGTGCAAATGCCCCCTCCAAGCAATCAGAGTGAGTTGGCTTCTTATCATGACAAGAATAAATGGTAGTATCATCAGCGAACAATGCTACCTTAGATGTGAGAATATCTGGATTGTTAATGTAAATTAAAAAGAGTATAGGGCCAAGGATTGAACTTTGAGGAACCTGTCTATCAAGGACATGCTGTCTATCAAGGACAACATATGCTGTCTATCAAGGACAACTTTAATACTATGATTGGAAAGGAAGAATTCAATAATCTTAAAGATGTTTCCAGATAAAACGTAAGAAGAAAGCTTATGGAGAAGACCAGCATGCCAAACTTTATTAAATGCTTTAGAAATTTCAAGAGTGATGGCCTTAACCTCTCCACCTTTATCTAATGCGCGATAAAACCTATTGGTTATTGCCGTTAGCAAATCAGCTGTAGAACAAGAAGATCGAAATCGATATTGATAATCAGAAAGTAAGTTATTAGATTCAAGATGAGAGATTAAGTGTTTGTTTGGAAGAAGACTAATGGGACGGTAATTACATGAATCAGATCGCTCTCTAGAATTTTTAAAAATAGGGATAACAGATGTTGCTTTCCAGTAGGCTGGAAAACAAGACTCTGATAAGCACTTGTTGAATAGTTTTGAAAGTATAGACGACAGCTCCAGAGAACACTTCTGCAAGACTATAACAGGTATGTTGTCCGGGCCACAAGCTGTAGAAGAGTCTAAGCTGTAGAAGATTTCTTTTACTGTATCTGTCCCTGTCAGTTTTTTCCTTAAACATTAAAAATCTCTTATCCATCTTTCATTTTTCCTTTTTGATACATCTGACAACTTCAGTTAACCATTGTCTAGTATTTTAACTTATCCTCTATTTTTAAGTAACTCATAGCTTAATAGTGGTTGCTTGTAATCTTGTTGAAAATGAATTAGAGTTTAAAAATATATAAATATATGCAAGTATATAATAAATAGTAAGTGTAAGTATAAAATTATACTACAAAAATTATTTTAAAATTTTTTCTAGCCCCGCCTATCAACCCCTGCTAAATCTTATAATTTTGCCGGGGCCGGGTTTGCAAAATGTCTTGTTTTTAGCTGGGGCCTCACATTAGTAAGACATTTGCAAAAAGTCTCATTTGCAGCTGACCTCACATTAGTAAGTGACCGGGGCCCCAGTCACTTACTAATGTGAGGTCAGCTGCAGTCCAGTCAATCATATCAGCATAAGTCAAAACATTGGCATTAAGCTTGATGCTTGACTTATCAAAAACATGCACAGAAGAATTACCCAAATTACTTCTCAAATTAATTGCATTGTCACAATAGAAATGTCATACAGAATCATCATTGTCACAAACACCAGAAAAAAGAATGATTTCAGAGTGGGCAAAGTAGTTGTTTTTCTGCAGTAAAGATTCCAATATTTTCTAATCTTCTGCTCCCAGCTCATTACACTGCTTTATCAAGTAAAAAAAGTTCTTGGCACCATCAAAACGAGAAGAAACATTTACAATAAAACTTACATTTTTGTAGAGTGATGGGGAACAGACCTCTTTTGACATATACAATCTTAAAATTCTGTTTGGTTTTGTCAGCTACCTACTATGGCTTAAATTTCCTGGCAATGTGTTTTATAAAGATGTAATTTTACATCTTTATAGAACGTTACTATTTGTAAAATCTTGCTGCACTGCTAGGCATGCTTTAAGAAGATTTTCTGTTCTGTACTTTATCTGATCTGTACTTTGATTGTTCTTAAACTCATAATTTACCCCAATCACTTTTCCTAGCATGGCATTCAACTTTAAAATTCTTAAATCCTTGTGATCAAAGTCTAGTGCACTCATAATTGCACTACTGGAACTACAAGGACCTCTTGTACATCCTCCATCAATAGCAGAAATGTATTTCCAAAGTTTATTAAGTATGCAAGTGTCACGTAGTTCATTAGTATGCAATAGGTAAACAAGCCATTGCAGTGTTCTTGCAATGCCTTTCTCTAATTTTTTAATTAGACCATTTCTTTTGCCTGTATTGTTTACTGTGCCATCACAAACCACTGCTTGTAGCATACTTGCTGAGTTTGTGTTTGCAATTATTGATAGCATCTTGTTCGCAGCGTCAGCTGCTTTACCTTGTTCTAGCATTGCATGATCAATGTAGTTGTTGTTTGGAAATTATACAATAACATAATATCTTTTATGATCCTATGTCCACAAGACTTCTCAAAGAAAGTTATGTCTTTTTTTCCATCAAATCAAATACAAATTAGTTCTTGCAT
>NC_061160.1:60079416-60134416 GCF_022113875.1 Hydra vulgaris
AATTAAGATATATTTTATTAGAAAGTTTTATTTAAAAATGCAATTTTACATTTATATTTTTATACGTGTATTAATATTAAGAAGTAAAATATTTCGTGAAATTTCTCTAAAAAATCACTGTTTTTCAAATAAGATAAAAATTTAAAACCTTACAAATTTTTTGGTTTTCGGTATGCTTTTCAACCGAAATTTTGCTTTTTACCGAATTTATAAAAAAGTTTTTTTTTTTTTTTTTTTAATATTTCGTCACTATATATTTTACATGCAATTAACTTTAATTCATATATACATTTATAAATAAGATAAAAATTAAAATAATGACAAAAGCAAGTAGAAGACTGCAGTCTTATCATCAGGCCCTTTTCATTTTCTTTATTCCTAATTTTTATTGTTATATTTATTGTCATATTTCTATTGTGAACGAAATCTTTATTGTAAATATTATTTATTTCTTTTTTATGTCTTACGTTTTATTCACAAGTAATGATAGAAATTGTAATAATGATTGGAATAAAGAATTTATAAAAAAAAAAAAAATTTTGCAACTTTGCAATAAGTTTCACGTCAGCTAAACGTGACATTAAAAATTCTTTAGTAGAAATAAAGCAAAAAACGTAGCCTTGTACGTAAAAAACAAAGCCATGTACGTAACGATCTGATAGATGTGCAGAATAAAAAAACTATTTGTATTGTGACATAATCATCGTTGTGATCATCTAAAAGGGACAAGTTTGTTATAGTTATTATTAATTTGATCTCTAAAAGTAGGAGAGTATGTTGACGTCACTTAATAAATAGGTGCTGTTTGACAGCTGCTTTAAATCGATAAACAAGGCTAGAGTATATTCATTATTTTCGAAACCATTCAAAATTTTATTGACTAACTCAATTATTGCTTGATATGTTGAATGACTCTTGCGAAAAGCAAACTGTTTGTTATACAGAATATTATTTGTTTCAAGATAGTTGTGTAGTCTATTGTACACAACAGGTTCGAGAAACTTTGAAAAGCAAGAAAGTATTGATAAAGGCCTATAGCTAGATGCTAAAAAATCGTCGCTCTTTTTATAAATAAGGACTTCTCTTGCTACTTTTAATTTATTAGGAAAAACACCAGTTTTTAAAGATAAGTTGAATAATGTTAAAAGAGGCAACTCAATAATATGAAATGCTGATTTCAAAGCAATTGCATTGATTTCGTCGATTCCCGGACTCTTGATGATTTTTAGTAAATTCTAGCTTGTTCGAAGTTCATCCGAGGATATTTCAAACTCATTCATAACTGAGTATGTTTTTTTTAAAAAAAGACACACGTTTTGTTTCCCGGGACTATTTTTTCGGCTAAATTTTTACCAACGTTTATAAAAAGTTCATTAAACATATCAGCTATTTTGTCTTTGTCAAAAACATTTGTGTTCATTTGTTTCTGTTATCTTGTTATCTGTGTTATTTGTTTGTAAACGCTTTGGAAAAACAGTGTTTATGTTTAATTTCTTTTTTCCAGTTACTTCTTTTATTATATCCCATTTTTTTCTAACACTTTCAAACAAAATTTGATGACAAGGATTGGTTAAAAAAACTGCGACCAAAATTTTAAAATGTCAGTTTTGTTATGGAACTTCGTTGGTAGAAGCGCAATATTTACTTTATTTACAATATTTTAACTTAGGTACATATTCTACTACAAAAAATTAGGTGTCTGCTACATAATCTTTTTCAATAAAATTTGGCATGCACGTTGAAAATACGTTTTCAAAATTTTCTCAATAGTTTCAAAAATGTTCTCAACATTTCTTCAAATTTTAATTTGACATGTGATCAAAAACAAAGTTTTTAAGAAAAGTAAATGCAATAAAAGCGGTAACTTCAAAAAAAAACAATCGAAAATTGAAGTTTAACTCTTCCACTTTTTAAAAAAAGTCTATGCTGATATAAAATCCTAAAAAATAACACAACAAAATACATTCTTACAACTCAAACGCTAAGCACGCTTTGATAAAATGGTCGAAGATATTGATTACATAATCGGTGCCGTAACTCATTGGATACGCACGTACCTAATTTATACCTCCGACATAAACAAGCGTTTTTTCAACTTTTTTCTGAATTATACAAACAACCATATTTTTACTTTGTATGATAATAATTAAATATCTTTTGTTTATATGTGAAAGCATGATTTATCATCTTTGATTTTTAAAGATCTTTTTTATTTTGAAACCATTAAACAAGTTTAACATGAGGAATAATAATTATTTAAATGAACCATTCTGTCGAACAAAATTCAATCAATTTTGTATCACTTGTTGTGCAGCTCATCTCTGGAACAAAATTATTTTGCCTAACTTCGATTTACCCCTAACTTATCCTGTTTTTAAAAATAAATCAAAAGACCACATTCTTTCTATTGAAAATATCCTAGAATATTTTTAATTTATTTTGTGATAAAAAACAAAATAATAATAATTTTTATTGTCATGTATGTTCAAGTTATTGTCATGTATGTTCAAATTTTGTTTTATACTTGTTTACAATTTATTTTTCATTTATGTAAATACGATTTATTGTTTTTATATGATTTTTTACGTACTTTTATTGAAGTTTTTATAAGATTTTTACGTACTTTTATTGTATTTTTTTGAATAAGAGAACAGCTAGTATGACCGAACTTTCAATATCATCTCATATGTTCGGTTACTATAAAACATTCCTATCAAAATTATAAGTTAAAATCGCAATAACGTATCTTTACAATATCACAAATTTAACAACAAAAATTACAAAAACTAGTTTTCTAATGTTATTTTATTAAAAAAATTGTTTAATTTAGTTTTTTTAATCTATCATTATTTTTTGAGGATACCATGGAGTTGGATCACGGCGATCTATACTGAAGGCCTTGCCATCGCGCAAACAGCTTAGTTGACTGGGGGCCTATTTTATTTTAACGGCAAAAACAAAACAAAAAAATGTTCAGTAATTTTATATTAACTCAATGAACTTTTTACTCTCAAACTGTTTCATTTTATAACAAACAAACTAAAATTCAAACAAAATATTTCTTAACTTATAAATTTTTTCAAATTCAAAAACAAAAATCATATATATATATATATATATATATATATATATATATATATATATATATATATATATATATATATATATATATATATATATATATATATTCCTAAAGATCCAGTAGTAGTGTAGTAGCGAAACTCAGAGTTGAAGAAAAAAGATAGATAAATATTTTTAATAATTAATTATTGCTCTGTTCTCTATATATATCTATATTCTATATATATATATATATAAATATATATATATATATATATATATATATATATATATATATATATATATATATATATATATATATATATATATATATATATATATATATATATATATATATATATATATATATATACTTACACACTTAAATAATCATATACATAAAATTACAATTAAAAATTTGTGATAAGAATACAATAATATTTTAAGAATTCATGACAATTTTAATATTTTTTGAGCTGGTTCTTTATTTGAACGAGGAGTTGAAAGTTTACATAAATTGCTTAAAAAAATGTTTGAAAGAATATTTCCGTGATGTCGATGCATCTCAAAGTTGTAAAACTCTGATATCATCATTAGAATATTGCTCAATGAAACTCTGCATACTTTATCTTTAATCGTATTAAAAATTATAAAAGAAAAAATTACCCATTGACAGGTATTATCTGTGGGAATATTAAGTCCACCACGGTCAATTGAGTCTATGTATTGTCCAAACTTTTGGTGGTAGAAAGTTGTTTTTTCTAGCAGCTCATTTTCTGATAGTTCATTATCTTTACGAGTTAAATATCCTGATATGTATATAAGTGCCATATTTGTATCAGAAAAAATAAAAGATTCAAGATTTGGCAGGTTGTCAAATATCTCAGCAGAGGACTCATCCAATAAAAAACTACAATTTGGACAAAAATGGGTTGTATCAAGACATATGTCAACAGCTGGGTTATTAAGAGATAGTAAAAGCTTGGCTCTTGAAATATTCAGTTTTTCAATTACCTGCTGTACTGTTATAAAATATGTACCTCCGGAACCTTGTCGCAATTTGCTAAACTCTTTTTCCAATGGATCAGTAGAAAACTCACTAAGAATAACATATTGGTGTGAGCTATTCAATAATGAACGACATAATTCAACAACACCATTGCACGTATGGTAAATTGATTGTGCAGTGTCACAAGTAAGTTGTTTCTTCCTTTTACCTTGCTTTCCAGCCATCTTTAAAGCCATATTTCCGAAATCTAAAATATTTTCTAATCTATTATCATTAGGATCTCTAATAACTGCTTGAAGTTCATCATTAAACCTAACATCTGCACCTGTTCCTTTAACATTAAGAACTTTCCACCATGATACGACAATGTTAATAAAATCTGCTGTGTCTTGTCTTTCTTTTATATGCTGCAGTCCTGGATGATTAATCAAAGCATGGTAAGTTTTGTCACAAAATATCCTTAAACAGGTAGACACTGACTGCCTCTCGATTGGCTTTGGAAATATTGAAACTTCATTTAAATTAGACAATTTAACTAAGTTTTTAGATTCAAGTTCATAAAGTTTTTTCAGGTGATCCCATTGTGCTACTTTTTGTACCCCTTTATCATAAAATATAAGTTGACCAGTTTTTTCAGTAAGCCAATTATTTCTAATGTTTTTAAGCAAATGTACATAATCAAAGATTAAGAAAACACCATCATTAGTCAACCAAGGTTTACTTGGAACTGTGAATTCGAAGATTTTAAAAAAAGCCTGATTAATTCTATTTCCATCACATATTATGGCTTTGACTTGACCCGATGATTCCTTTATTGATTGGATAGTAATGCTAATTTGTTCGAAAAGAAATTGAGAGTTTAATTTACTTATAGGTATCATTTTGGAAATGAACGATGGCCCACCGAATAAACAATTAACCATTAAACCCAATACAGTTTTTGCAAGAGAAGTTGAATCATCCATTGCTTTTCCGAACAATGTACCACCATGATATAACAACATTTTTTTAACATAAACCTCGTCATGCAATAACAAACAAATTTTCTGTTTTTCTTCAATAGATTGAAAAATATTAGTGAAAAAAAGTTTTTCGTTTAATTTAGAAACTTTTGAAGTTATTCTTGTCAAAGTTCTTACAGAAGGCAATTGGTAATCTGTTCGCAATTGATTATACAAACTTCTGGATGTAGCAAAATACTGAAAAGATCTAATAATAATTTCTTTAGAATAAATCTTATTTCCAACACACTGTGTACCCATAGAAGCTAAATGTTCTTGAATTACAATTTCTTTTCTTCCAGGAATCAAACTCTTTAAATAACGTAGGACTTCTTCTAATATTGACCATGCATTAATTTTTGAAACTCTGTTTTTAGAAATAGTAGGAATTTTAATTTTGACTCCATAGTGATAAGTTTCAAAATGTAAATCGTCTCTAATCTTGATTAAAAAATATGGAACCCCATTTGAATAAGCTTGTGATTGCAAATGAATAATGCTATTAATCATAAAACATACTGATGGAACACCCAAATCTCTTTCATTACATAAAAGAATTTCTTTCATTTCAGCAAAAGTTACTCTATCTTTTTCTAAAAAGGCTGATAATTCATCTTGAGCAAAATTTCGAATAAATGAAGAGGCACTATTTGTTGAACGTAATGGAGGAGGTTGAGTGGGAATTTGACAAGACGGTATGCCTGGCCAAACAGATGGTGGAAATTTAGGACGAAATTTTCCTTTAACTTGTTGTTTTTCAAAATTTATCGGCCAATGCAACTCACAAACTATAGTGTCATTAGTTACCGTTAGATTTGCATTTGGAATTACTTTAATCCACATTTGTTTTTCATCTTCATTTTTAGGAAATCGATATACTGAGGTCTTTAAATTATCAGATTTCTTTTTAGCCGATAAATAATTTGTGGTACAGCCATAAATACAACACTTTTTACCCATATTTCAATATCACTAAAATGGCGATTATAGTTAAGTACAGTTTAAAATAGGCCCCCAGTGAAATACTTTTTTTGCGCGTTGGCAAGGCCTGCAGTATAGATCGCCGTGAGTTGGATGGAAATAACCCTGACGGAAATAACGGTTGGGAAGGAGGCGTGAACTTCCTATTAAATGCTTCTCCGCGGTGCTCTGTGATAAGACCGTAAGGACTTCTTGGGACACCTAAATCAGAAAAAAAAAAAAAAAAACAAACTTAAAAAGTACTTTAAAAATTTGGTTGTCTTGAACAAGTTGCGATAATTAAAATCCAAAAACACCAACACTTGATATTATCTGTTTGCAAGCTTTTAAATTGGTAAAAGGTGCAGCTTTTCGAAGCCATTTGAACCCAGAGTTTGAAACAATTATCGAAAACTTCGCTGACATTTTTAAATCTATACAAAAACAATCTTTAAGATTAATATTAAAAACTTGGAAAAAAACATGGAAAATACATATTATTGTAAATCACCTTGTTCCTTTTCTTAAATACCATAACATAGGCCTAGGAAATATTGCAGAACAGGCTGAAGAGGCAGTGCATGCTAAGTTTAAACCTACCTGGAAAAGATATCAAGTCAGCACAGAACATAGTAAACATGGTCAGCACAGAACAAGTTAACATGGTCATCTCAAAAGATGAATTAAAAGAGTAGTAATTGAAGCTTGGGAACAGAAATACACAAACAAAATCGCCTAAGGAAACAACGTTTTATAATTTTTTTAAGGCTACCTTTAATATCATCAAAGTTTATCATTAGATTTTTAATTTCATCATAAAAATATTTTCGAGTTTAGAACTGTTTGTTGACCATGTTAAGAATAATGCCACTCCCTAAATTATAGGAAGTTTTTTTTTTATTTAGCATGGGATTACAATTTGAAACTCAGTTGATTCCATTTAATATATATTAGTAGGGACATAAATAAATAAATCACAATTTTTTAATTAACATAAACTTTAACCAGTCGGTCAAATTTCAGAGCGTTGAGATATATGCCTTAAATATTGGGATCCGGTGCCGAAACCAAGGGCTCAGGAGTCGTATAAAGTATCTAAGGGAGATTATTGGAAGGAGGGATCTGCAATAAGAATTTAATAAAGCAACTGATAGGGGGGAAACCTTAAAAGATGTACCTACTAATTTAAAAAATATTTCTAAATTTATACAATTTTTTTCTAAATTAAAGGAACTTAAAAGAAGGAATTAAAAAATTAGGATTTAAAAAAATAGAAGGAACTTAACCCTAAACCTAACCCTGGCGTCCCACAAGGATCAATTTTAGGGCACCTTTTGTTTCTCATTTATATGACTTAAATAAATTTTCAAGTATCTTTTATTCATTCCTATTTGCAGACGACACCAACTTATTTTATTCTGATAAAAATATTATTTCTTTATTTGAAAGTAAAAAGTAAACAAAGAGCAAAATTAAATGAATGGTTTATAACAAATCATATCCAACATAAAAAAAACTAAATATACTTTCTTCCATCGTCTTCATGAAACCCAGTAAGCACAAAGACGTTTAAAAGACGTTTTAAAGATGTCTTTAAGGAGGTCTAAAAGGCGCACTTGTAGACGTCTAGATCATAAGGCTAAAAGACGTCTAAATGAAGACGTCTTTATAAAAACGCCTTTTAGACGTATGTTAGACGCTTTTATCAAGATAAATTTAAGTACATGACGTAACATTTTCGCGTAGTATGTGGTATATATTCATTGTATTTTTAGCATCATATATTGTTATTATTTCGTATGTACAAAATTTACATAGGAACCAGCAATCAAAATAATATTACTGTAATCACCACCAACGGTTGATGCATCAAAGATGAAAATAATAATAAACAATAACAAATATATATCAAAACAGTAATTAAAACATTTACAACTAACCTTTAGTTATAAAAAATTTATTTACCTATAGCTAGCTAATTTTTGACCGCAATCTTGACTTATTATATGGCTTGTGGGTGTATAAAAACTAAAAGTACTGATATTTAACTTATATATTATTCTTGCCATTTTCACTTATTATCATGATCAGTCAACTATCTATTAAAAAAGCAAAATAATTATTAATAAAAAAAAGATATATTATTATTATAGCAATTATTTTAGTTATTCCTGTGACAACAATTTTAGCAATTGTGTAAAAAAGTAATTTAATTTAAAGTAATTTACACTTAAAACTTGAACAAATTATTGAAAATATTAAAAACTATGTTTTTAATTTGAATATACAACATCTACTTAACGCGTAATGACAAAGCCGTCAAAAAGAAGTCATAATGACATATTTATAAACAGGTCTCAGAAAAGACGTCTTTTAGCTTTGATCTAGACGTCTTTTAATGCGTATTTTAGACTATTTATTACGCGTCTTTTAAACGTATTTTTAAACTTTAAAAAGACATATTTTAAACGTCATGTTAAAATCACATTTATTAAAGACGTCTAGAAGATGTCTTAAAAAAAGATATCTTCTAGACGTTTTTTTAACGCTTAAATAGACGCCTTTTAAACGTCATTTTAAAAACGCATTCATAAAAGACGTCTAAAAGATTTCTTTATAACGCCTATAAAAGTGCGTCTTTACCTAGACTAGTTTTAGACGTCTATAAGTGTCTAAAATGCGTCTTGTGCTTACTGGGAAAGAGACTTTTCCCATTAAATCTTCCAAACTTAGTTGTAAATAACTCTTGTTAAGTAAGAGAGCGTTCATTGTTATTTCTTGGTGATGTTATTGAAAATGTGAGTTGGAAGGAGCACATAAATGTAATTCACAATAAAATTTCGAAAAATATTGGTCAACTTTACAAAGCAAAGCTGTTATTAAATCAAACCTGTTTAGAATACATTTATTTTTCATTTGTTCATAGCTACCTAAGTTATGCAAACGTTGCCTGGTGTAGCACTAATGCAACTAAAATAAATAAACTATTAATTAAACAAAAGCATACTGTAAGAATTATTGGAAATTTAGATCGTTTCTCACACACTAAACCTCTATTTAATATTCTTAACGTATTTCAACTAAATCTTTATCAAATTCTTGTTTTTATGTTCAAAGTTAATAAAAAAATCACCTATTTTATTTGTAAAGTAAAACATAAGACATTAAATATGTTCAGTTTATAAACATCTAGAACCTTCATATAATCAAAAAAATATTTTGAATGCGAAAAGCGATCCGCATAATTAACTACGCGGATTGCATGTTTCTGACGGCGATAAAGATGTTGTAATTTACTTTTATCCGTACTTCCCCAGGCGATGATTGCATAATTTATATAGTTATGTATAAATGAATAATAGAGTTGGGTTAAGTTTTTTTAGTTTAGATAATTTCGGGCTTTGCATATAATGCCAATATTTTTGGAAATTTTTGTGCTTATATGGTCAAAATGTTTAATCCAAGTAATATTCTCATCAAGGTAAACACCTAAGAATTTTATAACAGTATCTCTTTTTATTTTCGTTTCATCAATATAAATTTGAGGCATATTACTTGGTAAAAAACGTTTTTTTGCGCAGGAGTAAAAGATAATCCATTTTGTTTTGTTAATATTTAAAGTTAATTTATTAGCTTTGAACCAATTAGAAATGTGATTTAGTTCTTTGTTTGTAGTTGAAAAGAGTTCATAAATATCAGTATGGGATAAGAAAAGATTAGTATCATCAGCGAACATTATACTTTTCAATTTGGAAGCTTTGTTTAAGTCGTTTACATAGATTAAAAATAGTAGTGGTCCGAGAATAGAACCTTGTGGAACACCACAGGTTGTGCTCAGGGGTTCACTTTGCTGACCATCATTACTATAAACAAGTTGTATTCGATTTTTTAAATAGCTTTCAAACCATTTTAAGATTCTATTGTTTAAACCATAATGTTTAATTTTTTGGATTAAAATGTGATGATCGACCGAATCAAAAGCTTTTCATAGGTCAATAAAAACACCTAGTGTATATTGGGATTTTTCAAAAGATTCAGAGATGTTATGTATAAATTGAATAATGGCATGTTCAGTTGAACTCCCTTTTCTGAAACCATACTGATTGTTATGAAGTAAGTTGTTGTAATTAAAATAATTTTATACCCTATTGAAGATAATTCTTTCTAAAATTTTAGAAATTATATTTGGGATTTTATTTTATTAATTCTTGTTACAGTGCGGTGCAAATTTAAACCTCACCAAAAAATCAAATTCTTACAAATAATTAAATAATCATTTTTAAATTATTCAATTGCCTAATATCTTACTTGATTAATATTTCATTTGTAATAGAGTCTGGTTTCATTTCGTTAACTGACTTGAAAATTTCAGAAAAATTATGGTGCAAAATTATAACCTCATTTTAATTTTACTCTACAAAATTCCATAATGTTTTGTATTGCTACTTGAATTTTTTATTAGTACTTTGCTTTATTGCCGCCATTCTGAATAACTTCAAATATTCGATTAGGCATACTTTCCGAATGTTTTCTAAGATCTGCAAGAGATATGTTCTTCCAAACATGAACAATTGCCTTTTTTAATTCATCGACATTCGAATATTGTTTCCCTTCTGCATAAACACGTCTTGCTAAGATGCCCCATACATTTTCAATGGGATTTAAATCAGGTGAGAGCGCTGGCCATTCTAATAATTGAATTTTCTTGCTGGTAAACCATGAGATATTTGACTTTGCTCTATGAATTGGAGCATTATCTTGCTGAAAAATGAAATTGGTGTTACCAAATTTTTGTGAAATATCATTCAAATGACCATTCAACAAGTTTCTATATCCTTCTGCATTTAACTTAGTAGTAATAAAGCTAATTGAAGTCTTTCCAAAATAACCAAACGCACCCCAAATCATTACTCCTCCGCCTCCCATAGCCCTTCTTTTCGAAAATATTTTCTCTTTTCTTATGTCATGCCAGTAGTAATTGAAGCCGTCTGGACCATCAAGATTGAATTTTTTTTCATCGGATCACACAATTTTTTTCCCAAGTCATGTGGTCCTTGGCCCATTGAAGACGAATGCGTTTGTGCGCTTCAGTTAGTGCTGGAAATGTGCGTTTTTTTGCATATCTAAGAATGCCTGACTTGTTAATTCACGATTCACCATCTTGAGCAGTTCAATCCCAAAACAGCGCCTATTTGTCTCGCGGAGATTGAACGGTTACTAGCATGCACAATTCGTTGCTGTTGGCGAGCGTTGCTGTTGTAAGTATAGGTTTTCTACCACTTCGATGCTTCGTGCAATAATTTGTTGGATCATTTACGAAATTATTGATCAAACGTGGTGAACGTCTCAGTTTGCAAGCAATTGCCCTGTTTGATAAACGCAATGATCTGTAGGCTTCGATCTTGCCTTTTTCTTCATCGGAGAGTGTATTTCCTCTTGGCATTTGTTAGAATGTTTTTTATAATTTTTAAATGTAATAAATTTTATTTGAAAACGGAATTTACTACTATTTTTTAACAACTTTTGATGCAATTTAGATAACGAGGTTATAATTGTGCACCACGGTTTTAAACGGTTTTATAATTTGAGTTAATTAAAGTATAAATAGATTCATGTAAATTATTTTGTTTATTTCAAAAAATGATCTACAAATAGAATTTGATCAACAAACTTTGAAAGATAGTTTTAAGGTATACTATACAGGTGAGGTTATAATTCTGCACCCCACTGTATACTATAAAATCATGTTTTATTTTCTTTTTTTCTATTTTAGTTTTTTTATTTTTTATTTTCTAAATCTATTTATTCTATTGTAGTTATTTTATATTGTTTTGTAATATGAGAAAGTATATATTTATATAAAGTGGACTTGTTAAAGGAAAAAAAAAAAAAAAAAACACTTCACGTTTACTAATAGGGGCTTGATTTTTTTTTTTTTTTTTTGAAGCTTGTTAATAAGAACGTTGTAAAATGTTTGTATATGACAAATAAATAAATAAAAAAAATAAATTTAATACCTAGCAAAATAATCATGCCAAATTTATAAATGCGGATAATTTTTTTAGATAGTTTTATTTAGTTTTTTTTGGAACTATTATCTATTTAAAATGATAACGGAGTTATCTTAAATAGGTAAAAGCTCCAAAAAATCTAGAGGCTAAGACGCGCTAATTCACAAAAGTAAAATTTTATTTTTAGTTAATTCCATTTCCACATTTTATATACTGAAATTTCTTATCTATTTAAATATTAGACCATTTAAAATTTTAGGTCCTAAATATAGACAAAGAAAGTATGAACTTCTGTTGCGCAACTTAGAGGAGTTTAGTTTTTCGCTGTTTTTTCAAAACCGGTTTACTCAGAATTTTTGCAAATGGGCTCCTCAAACATATAAATAATACAAATATATGCAAAATAAAGTTACTGTAAATTATATTTACATCCACGACCCAAATCTTTACGCATCTTAGCCACTATATAATCCATTGGTGATATGGAAAGATCCATTTTCTTTTTTATAGTAAATAATGTATATGAATACATTTTTAAAATAGGTTTATGCACATCTCTAGAATAGAGAGCAACATGAAGAGCTTTACCATCTACAATAGATAATGTTCTATTCACTAATGTTTGACTTCAATATAAACATATTTTATAAAATTCTTAACAGGTATAAATAGATAGAGAGATATAAATACATATCTATCTATTGCTACAGTAAATTTTTTACTGTAAGATGTTTTAAATATATCTTTTAGTATTGAAGAAATAACATGTTAGGAAGTTTTTGAGTCTTGAGAAAGAATGAGCTCGTGTAGATTTTGCAGATCTTGTGCAAGGATGTTCTATCCTTTATCAGCAATCTGTGCAAAAAGAGGCATTATTCACATCAGGCTCATTACTAATATTCTTAAGAAATAACAATATCTTGTGACTTTTCTTTTGCAATAAAGCTAATGGAATATGTACAACAACTAGTTTCCTGTAATTTACCTTGTTTCCGTATTAATCCTCCACAAATCTTCTGTGTTGAGAAATATACCTTAATTTTATTTAATTAAATAAAAAAATAATTTAAAAATTGCATGAAGAAACTTTTTTAACCTTTTTTAAATGTAGAACAAACTCCAGATGGTAGAGAAATGATATCCTAACTAAACCCTGGATCCCCATATAGAGCCCATGTAGAGCTGTGTTATTCTCAAATTTATTTAAAAATTTTTTTCAATTTATGACATACTACGTTTCTAAGTAGACTGAAAACAAGCTATATTATTACTGTTTTTAATAAGAAATATTTGTCTCGGTAAGCTCAATTTGACACAATACTCTGAGTTTTAGCAGTAATTAATTTTAAATAAAACAATTAAAAATAAACTGTTCAATTGATTATCTAGAATTTTCAAGAACATTCAACAGTTTCTGTTGTTTCATTCTAGAGGTATTTTTAAGAAATTTAAGTTTTAATATAGTTGAGACAAGGACGGATTCTGTGTTTTTTGGTGTTTGAGCTAGCTAACTTCCAGACGTAGAGTAAACGCCTAGCATGTTTATGTCAAATAAGGATGTTTAGCAAAATATTGAGATAATCAGAGCCTGGGAACAACGAAGCCCTAAAATTTTTCCTCCTTGTTTCAAACGTGAGAGAAAAAATATTTTATGGAAAAACGAGTTAAACTCCTTATTTTTGTTTAGTTGAAAAACTTTTTTGTTTGCTAAAATCTAAAATAATAATTCAATTATAAAATGATAAAATAAAATTATCTTTATAATTTTATCTTCCTCAATTTCATTATAATTGTTTTTATACATGACTGCTCTAACCGCGTTTACCTTTAAGTATACCAAAACAGTACTAATTGTCTTTTTAAATCTGAAATTAAAAAAAAAATTCAGATATTGCCATTAGAGTTAAATTAAATTATCATTAAAGTTAAATTTAGTAATGGAGAGTTTTTTTATATTTCCTAAACAAACAAAAAAAATCGGATCCCTGCTTTTTTTTTCCCAAAAAAACGACTAAAAAAAATAAGAACCAAAAAAAGGTGTCACGTCTCTAGTTGCTTTAACTAGATATCATAGAATCTCAAATTAATTCGTGCTAAATTAAAAAAAGCGTTCAATCAAATATGATTCACAATAATGATGACAATAAAACAACTGAAGACTCCACCGCAAGAAACGGCAGGGTCACATTTTGAAAATTTTGACTTTTTTGATTTTCTAGCTTTATAAACTACAGAGCCATCTTTTGTATTTGATTTTCGATCAAATAATTGATTTTATGTATATTTAAAGTTTAATAGAATTATGCTTCTCTTCTTTAATATACAAATATATCCCCAGTTTTTAAACAATCGAAACTTACTAAAAGACATAAACCAAACACTACTTCGTAATATCAAGACTTAGATTGAAAGCTCCAAGTCCTTTTTTTTTCATAATACTCGCAGATGATTCGGTTAATGTTTATTACTAAAAATGGCGTCATTTAAACTATTAGAACAAGTAACAAAAAAATCCACGAAAAGAAAAAACAAAGAAAGATTGCGCAAAAGTATAAAAAAACAAATGCTAGCATCTTATAAAACAGGGCTTAGATGTAACTGTAAAAGGTTGAAATGCTTCGAAAATGTTAAAAGAGAAGATAGAACTATTTTATTAAGTTACTTTAACTAAAAAATAAATAATTTTGTTTATGAATTTATAAAAAATCGAATACAGTCGTTATACCGGGGAAAAAACAGCAGAGTCTAAAAAAAACTTCACTTAAAAAAGATAATCTAAAATGAAAGTTACTGCACGTCACCTGGAAATATAAATTTAATTGAAAAAAAGATAAGGTTACTTGCAAAATACCTTACAAGTTTACAATTTTTTTTTTAAAATTAAAAGGTTACATAGAATTTAAAGTTTAATATTGAGTTTTCTCAAAATAAAAAAATGTAACCATGCCGTTTCTTCCCGTGGATTTTTCAACTGTATAATATTTAAACAACTGTGACATAGTCCACACTCTAAAGATCAGATATTACTTTGTGTTGTGTATGTAATTTATGCGAAGATTCTTAAAGATCTTACTTATAATTAACTTCTAAATTAAATAACGTTAATTGCCAGATAACTTTCAAAGTTAAAAAACGTTACGAAAAAGTTATCTGTTCGAAGATATTCGACAAAAATTCGATTGAAGATATTCGATTTTAAATAAACCCTAAAGTCGCATTGCAAAAATTTTTATTATGTACGCTTTATGACAGAACTAAACAGGAAAATTTTAAATTTACGAAACTGCGATTTCGTAGTTTTATAACCCTAAATATATATTATCAAAATAAAGTTAAAAATTTTGAAAAAAAAATTCTCAAGTCGAAGAGTATGGTTAGACCCTGAAGTAGGGGATATCACACTTAATTACAGCAATTTTAAAAGACTATAACCGTTTATAACGTGTCTTTGGATTCTCTTTTCCGGACCAATATAGCGGTATGCTGTCCACCCGCAGACACGGCAAGTACCTCGTCTTGTGCTAGTGTTAAGTTATTTGATTGAACAAGCGATGGATCAAAAATATCTTCATCGTCGCCAACTCCTAATTGTAAACTTGTACCTAAACCCCAAGAGTATAAATGTCCTTTGTCGGTAACAGCAAAGCTAACGGCTTCACCACATGCAATTTTAACAACATTTTCTTTTTCAAGTGAATCAATTTTTTTTGGTAGAGAAGTCTCCTTAGCATCTTTTCCTAATCCTAATCGTCCGTATTCTGAACGACCGATAGAATAAGTTTTTCCATTTCCATCAGCTACAATACTGTGATGTTGCCCCCCATGTATTTGTAGATAGCCATTAGCATGTTCTCGAATTTCACTTAAAGATTGAATAACTTCAGGATTAAAAAAGTTCTCAGTTGTTCCAGATCCAAGTTGTCCGTAATTATTTAACCCCCACGCGTATACGTCATTAGTATCGCGACTCAAGGCAAATGTACAAAAACTGCCTGCAAAAATATCAGAAAAAAATTGTTTTTTTCTGAAGCGAACTACTTGGGGTGAAAGTATGATTTCGAGACCACGACGTCCACCACGGTGACCAAAACATTCTTTTATTCTTCCGAGCTGCCCCTGTTCACCAGTTCCGCTTGTATATATCAGTCCCTCAGATGTTAAGATAACTGTATGATCGTTTCCAGAAACCACTTTTACTGCAGGATCATCTATTTGGTCGCCTTTAGGGTAAATCTTAATAACTTCATTTTTTTTGCCAATAGACGCTGCCGTTAAGCCAATTTGTCCACTCGCGTCCTGCAACAAACGTGGTCGTTAAACGCATACTTAAAAATATAACACTTTTTTTTTTTGTGCAAAACAATTACTTACTCTGTAAGCTCCCCATGCAAAAACTCGTCCGTCATCCGTAAGAGCAGCTGAATGACTATCACCAGCAGATGCATACACAACACGAATACCCTGCGGTAACAATACTTTGCGTGGAATAAATTCTTCACCGTCAGTTCCTTCAGTAGGTCTACCCAGAGCTCCATCATCGTTGCACCCCCATGAGTATACCTTAAATACAGTAGAAAAAAACATTATTTATAAAAATATATTAAAAAAATAATTAAAAATTATTATTAAAAAATTACCAGAGAAGAACAACAAACGGTTTTTTTTAGAAAAACGAAACTTTTTATATTTACAGTGAACTGTAACAATATAGTAACTGATGACTCGTGTTGTTCTCATACTATAGTATGAGAACAACACGAATAAATGGTAAAATCTTCATTTATTGATAAAAAAATGTTGTATGCGATGTATTTTTTAGGCGTTTTTTACAAAATCAAGAAAAAAAATACCGCAAGTTAAAAATCTAGTGCATATATAAATAAATACAACATATTATAGTTGCATATATAATGCATATATAAATAAATACAACATATATATATATATATATATATATATATATATATATATATATATATATATATATATATATATATATATATATATATATATATATATATATATAACGTAAACTGTCAAGTATAACATCTGTTAAGTATTATGTCAAAAAATCTGTCAGCAACCAATGATTCAAGAGAAATAAATTCAGAGCTACAATAAAAACAAATTACAATTAATGTCGTTCTCCCAAAACTAAAAAAAAAACTCAAAAGTAGCTAATTGTAGGTAGGTGAGATTTGTGAAAAGAACACTCATTTGCTCAAGATGTAATTAAAGAAACAAAAAGTTTCAGAAAACACTGTAAAAAGACATCTTGATTTTTATTTTTATTTTTTTTATTTGCATTTACTCCCAACAAGGCTGCAAGCAACCACTATTAAGTTGGGAGTTACTAGGAAAAAAAAAAGAACAGAGTTATAGAGCAAGGAAACGGTTGACAGAAGACTTGAAAAGTTGAAGGTTGTATAAGTCAGGAAAACATGAAGATGGGAGAGAGTTCCAAAGAATTGAAGTGCGGGGAAAAAAACTAGATGAATAAGAGTTTTTAGAGCATGCAGGGACAGATACAGTAAACGAATGAGACTTAGCTGAATGACGAGAAAAACGAGAATGAATTTTAGTTGATGGAACTAGAGATGATAACTCCTTTGAGCAGTGACCATGATAGTATTTGTAGAAAAGAGAAAGAGATGCAACTTTACGACGATGGGAAAGAGGCTCAAGCTTAGCAGATCCAACAACATTTGCAATACGTTTTTGGACCTTGTCAAGAAGAGAAAGTGAATCGTTAGAAGAACCAGCCCAAATATGACAACAGTATTCCATATAGGGACGAATAAGAGATTTGTAGAGGTAGAGAATGGAATCAGAAGTAAGGAAATGGCAAGCACGATAAAGAGAAGCAACCTTAGCAGAAGCTAATTTAGCAATCGATTGTATATATGGTTTCCATGAAAGGTCAGTAGTAAGCGATAATCCAAGAAGACGTAAAGAGGAGGACTCAGTTAGAGGATTGCCATTCATTAATATAGGAATGTTGACCATATTACGGTAGTTGTTTGCAGTAAACAACTGGGTTTTGTTAGAGTTAAAATTCACAAGCCACTGTGAACCCCAATCTATTACTGAAGTGAGATGGGATTCAAGATCAGCTGCTTGTTCTAGGCGATCGAAAAGAGAAGACTTTTTGTCAAGACAGGAGTATAAAGTTGAGTCATCAGCAAAAAGAGCTACTTTAGATGAAAGGTTGACAGGAAGATCGTTTATGTAGATTTGAAACAAAACAGGGCCCAGGATGGAACCTTGAGGAGCCCCAGAAGTTACTGGAAATAAAGAAGAGTGTTGGCCTTCAAGGATGACTTTAATAAACCGGTTAGAAAGAAATGATTTGATAATCTCAAAAACTTTCCCAGAAATACCATATGAAGCAAGTTTATGGAGAACTTTGTCGAAAGCTTTAGATATGTCGAGAGCAATAGTCCTAGCCTCACCACCTCCATCTAATGCACGATAAAATCTTTCAGTCACAGAAGTTAGCAAGTCGGCCGTAGAGCGAGAGGATCGAAAACCGTATCGATTGTCTGACAGTAGTTTATTTGACTCAAGATGAGATGTGAGGAATTTGTTGATCAAAGACTCAAAGACCTTGCTAATAACAGAAAGAAGACTGATCGGACGATAATTGGAGGGATCAGAATTTTCTCCAGAATTTTTGAATATTGGAACCACAGATGCCATTTTCCAACAAGTAGGAAAACAAGACTCAGTCAAACGTTTCCCGACGGGCATTTGTTTTTAAAAGTTACGTTCTAAATGTATTTTAAATGTTTTTTAAACGTCTTCTAAACATTCTTACTCAAAAAACATTTAAAAGACATTTAAAATACATTTAGAACGTAACTTTTAAAAACAAATGCCCGTCGGGTTGTTAAATAGTTTAGAGAGAATTGAAGAAAGTTCTGGAGAACAATTCTGCAAGACTGTGGATTGTTGTCTGGACCACAATATGTAGACGAGTTTAATTGAGATATGAGTTTAGCAACAGAAGCCGGAGTGATTTGAATGTCTAACAATGAGTCAACCTGTTTGACTGGAATGGAAGGAAGAGAATGTCCATAAGATTTAAGAGTGGAATTAGAAGAAAGGTTCTTTGCAAATTTAGCAGGACTACTTAGTTACAGAGCTCAAAAAACATTAATTTCAGAAATATAGAAAAGCTAAAATTCGTTCATGCTCATAAAAATCGGACAGCAGAACAATGGAATTTTATGAAGCGGCAAATTAAAACTATGATCCTACGACATCTGTAGTCAAACAAAAATAACAAAAACTTGTTCCGCATGATTAAATTTAAAAATTCTTATAAAACAAATTATTAACAAAAAATAAAATTAACCAAATAAAAAACATAAATCAGAAATTTCAAACCCAAAGCAACATTAATTATAAAAGTATGTTGAATGTTTTTACACAACGAAAAATTTGTAAAATACTTTAGTTTAATAAATTTGAAGCAATGAAATTAAATACTTTGCCTGCATCATATAACAAGTACCACAAAAATTGATTCACTATTTTATATATTTATATTTCAAATGGACTTCTTTTAAATATAACTGTAGAGACTATCAAGGAGGAGCAGAAATTATTTATATTAAAAAAACATATTTAAGTCAAAATTTTATTTCAAATAAAAGCTAATGATGATGTTTGGTGTTCAATAAAAATAGAAATTTCAATTTTTAGTAGGTTTGCATTTATAAACCACCAGTAGTTGATGCAAAACAAACAATGAGTCAAGGTTTGAACAAAGTATTTGAAACCATTAGGCATAAGCTAGATATGAAAGAATTAAATGATTTTATGATTACAGGCGATTTTAATTATCCAAATAGTGTGGGACATGAACACATATAGTTTGGGACATAAACAAATGTAATGTGGGACAATTTTGATTATACAAATGAAAGTTTTGAATCAGACTCTCAAAGATTTTTAGATTTGCTGAATAATCATTCATTATTTCAATAAACTTGTGAACCAACTGCTTTGTATAAATTATCAAATGATTTGGATATAATAACAAATAATTCATCTCGAATCTTTGTTATACAAAGTCAACCACCACTAAAAATTTCTTTTTAAAACAAACACAGGTCTTTAGAGCTGAATTGAATTCAGAATGGAAGTTTGTTTTAAATGGAAAACCCTAGGGTATTGTATTAGGACCTCCTTTACCTACCATATTCATTAACGACATGTCAAACCATATTAAAATACCTTTCAAATTTATGCTGATGATAAAAAACTAATCAATAAAATCATCAGAAGACCGTCATAGTTTACAAAACTAAAATATACAAAAAAAGTGAGGTAGTGTATTATGGAAAAAAAAAAAAAATTAATTTTAGATTCAAATTTTAGCTATACAATGGGTATAGATGTTTATAACTCAATCTCTTTATCAACATGTGTACATCAAAAAGATCTTGGTGCCATAATATTGTGTGATTTAAAATGGAAACGCAAGTTAATGTTGCAGCTTCTAAAGCCTACTAAGTGTTGAATGTTATGCAAAACACATTTATTAAAACCGAAAAAAAATTGTTTGATATAACTTAAAAAGGATACATTCAACATCTCAGGTATTCTTTTCAAATTTAGAATCTGCAATATAAATAGGATATTGAGACATTTGAAAAAGTGCAACGGAAAACTACAAAATTGGTTTTAAGGATTCAAAAATTATAATTACAATACCAAGCTGAAAATTTTAAATTTCACTACATTAAAAGGCAGAAGAACCAGAACAGATGCTATTAAGTATTTAAAAATAGTGGAACAGATTTTATAACCTTAATCAAACTCAATCAACCAATGTATCAGGACCAGCATCCAGAATTTGTGGACATAATGTAAAAATTGACAAAGCATTTGTCAAGACAGTGAATTGTGCATAAGTAACTTATTTACAAATAAATGTTATTGATTTCAAGAGAATCTTAACAAATGCTATTGATTTCATAAGAAAATATGCCAAGTATATGATGAAAAACAATAAAAAGGCCAAAAAATGAAATTACCATACTATGAATAAATAAACGAGTGCTGTTTAAGTAAGACTTCTACAGTTATCTTTCTTTAAAATAAACTAAAATATCCATTTAGTGGTTTATATATCTTTATCTTTGTATTAATTTTTGTATATGACTTAATAATAATAATTATTATTATTATAACAATAAATATTAAATCTAACAATAAATATTAAATCTAAAATGATTTTTAATAAAAATAAAAATAAAATAATATGTTTACCTCCCCATGTTCAGAGACTCCAATTGTATGCATACCTCCACAAGTAACTTGGATGAAGTTTACACCTTCTACCTCTTTAATCATTGCTGGTCTTTTTCTTTCTAAAACATTTTCTCCAAGACCTAACTGTCCAACATCCCCTTGGCCTAATGTTAAAATGTGACCAACTTTTTGAACTAATTTATCATCTAAATAAAAAATCAAAATAAATTTAGAGTACTTTATTTCATACTGTGACTTTAAAAATTCATATTCTGTGAAATAAAACAGAATTTTTGATAAAATAAATATGATAGGAGATTTTGTTGGCTTTTATGTTAAAAAACAGATTACAGGATGACTTGTATTTGCAAAGGGCAAATGCAATTTAGAAAAAAATACCAGTCAGTAGTCTCGAAGGGCAACTAGAGAGCTATTACTAAAAAAAGTGTGTTTAATAATAAAATCATATTAATTATAAAAACTACATGGATCAAATCATTATATTTCAACCTATGGCCTGTGGGTCACCATCTTAGATTTTCCTGATTTTTACATATTCTTATGTGCATTATGTAGATAGGTTAAATATGAAATTTCAGATTTCCAAGTACAGCAGTTAAGAAATTTTCTGGATAGTTCTCTCCTTAATAAAGTGGTTTTTATTAACTTGTGATAATTATAAAAAAAATTTGACCTCCTTAACTTTGGAAAAAATTTTAAAATTTCTAAAGAATTATTCCATATTAAATCATTTAATTTTTAAAAAGTGCCCCAGAGTACCACCTCAGATTTGCTTCAAATTTTGACCACCCACATACTTTAATTAATATAAATTATGAAACTTTTTACTGGCAAGGTTCTATTTATAGACAATCCCCCCAAAAAAATTAAAGAGCTATACTCTAGCATAGACATGATTCTAGCCCTATGACCAAGGTGTATATTTTAAACTTTTTCCTTGAATTAATATACTCAGTTAACCCTTTAATAAAAGAAATTAACTATAATATGTAATTATACTTTTTAGCCCATTCCTTGGCAAGCAAAACAAAACCCGCCCCTGTCAAGTGATGATATTTATAACCATAAAACTTATTTTAACCTCCATAAACAATATATAAAGATATGAGCACAGTCCCAAGCATGGCAGTTTTGGTACCAGAGAAATAATTTTTACAGAGTATATGTATAAGCTTCATAATTTTAACTGTCTACGTTATTTTCCTGCAAAGTGAATGTAATTTATCATATTTTTCAAAAAAAGTGATATTTTAACAGGCTGCTGCAAGTGTTTAACTAACTTTTAATGCATAATTTTGCTTTTTACCACAGTTGGTTACCCTAAATAGACAAAATTAACAAAATATTTGCACTGCCTATCTGTAGGTATTGAACTGTAGCACATTAAAGTTTCCAAAACTTTTTTTAATATTGCAATTTTCAGCAATTTTAGGTTACAATAACTAAATAACTGTTTAAAATCAGGGCGGCACTTTTGATTGGTGCCACTCCAAACATTCTCCCCCTCTCCCCCCTTAGTCAGTGGGGGAGGAGGGAAGAGGGTCCAGACCACATACAAACCACTGATTACCTATAATAAAATAGAATTTAAAGAAATAATGGTTTCATTTTGAAATTAATTTAGATATTTAGATATTAAATAAAATATCCAAATTAATTTAGAGACCTTCATTTGAACCATAATGAAGGTCTTTAAAAAGTTACTGCCCCCTTTATTTGTGCCCCTATCTACTATAAAGACCAGATCAAGGAGAGGACAACCAACTATATCTTTATTTTATTAAGAAACAACTTATAATTAATTGCACCCTTCATGTAGGCCAGTTAGCGGATTAGAGAGGCACTGCTTTTTAGTAATACATTCAACCGTTGATAATTATAAAATAGGGTTATTTAAAAATTTTGGTTTGGATTTGATAAGTTAATAATGTTTGCATTTTAAGATAGTTGAGTCTATTGGTTTTATATGCTGTTAATCCTAGATCAAAACAAAATGTTAGAAAAATTTTCAAGCATCTCAAAATGGCTGAAAATTGGACTTTTTAGATGAGTGGATATTTTGCTTTTAGACATTTTTGCCCGTTTATTGTAGACAGTAGTAGCTAATCAGAAAACTTGTCTGTAAAGACTTGCGGATGAATAGAATAACGCTACAGTTAGTTTCATTTTGGCATATTTTAGCAATTTTAGGATTTTTTCTAAAGTTGAGGAGGCCATAATTTTTTTGTAATTTAACGCAAGTTAATAAAAAACCACTTTTTTAAAAAGAGAACTATCCAGAAAATAGTTCTAGAAAAAATGATACACTTGTTGAAGGTGAGAAAATATGAGACACTTGTTGAAGGTGAGAAAATATGAGACACTTGTTGAAGGTGAGAAAAAAGTTATACAGCTCTAAAGTAATCTGTTTTGACCATTTTTAAATCTAGGGGGGCCACTGTGTCATGTTTCTAAGGCTATAATTTCTGAATCATTTTACTTGAAAGTCAGAAATTTCAAATTTTAACCTATCTACATAATGCACATAACAATATGTAAAAATAGGAAAATCAGAGATGGCGACCCACAAAGTTTTCTTCAAATTGGTTAAAATATAATGATTTGACCCTTATTACTTTTAATTATTTTAAAGAAACTTGCAAAAAGAACTTAATGTATTTATACATTATTATTAAATACATTAAGAATTTATTGTATTTATACATTATTGTTAAATACATTTTGAATTTATTGTATTTATACACCAAATTGCATTATATAATTTTCAAAATTTGAATCACTTGAATAGGAACATGAATCATTAATAATGCATAACATTTTATTTGTCATAGTTAAAATAAACTTTTTATTTAAACTTTAATATAAAATTTTATTATTGAACAAAAGGTTAAACATCATTAATGATGCACATAAATTTTTTTTCTTCTAAAAAATGAATTTGTTGTATTTCAAATTAAATCAAAAACTGTTCAAACTAAGAGAAGATCAAATAAGAATAATAAAACACTTTTTCTCTTTTTAATAAAATAAACTATTTTTAATTAAACAGTTTCTTATTATTTTTATTTCTCGTGTTAATTGTACTTTAACAGTCTGATATATTACGAAATAAATTACTGATAATTATAAAGACAACCCAAGGAAAACATAAAAATTACTGATAATTATAGAAGATGACCCAAAGAAGACAAAAAATTACTGATAAATATAGATGACCCAAGGAAGACATAAAAATTACTGATAATAATAGAAGACGACCCAAGGAAGACAAACGTTATTGATAAAAACTTATGGTTACACTACAGGATTTGTAGTAAAAGAAAAATAATTTTGAAGCCTCGAAACACTTTTAGCTATAATTAGTTATATTTTTTTAAATATTTATGATTATAAAAAAAGAATATTGCTCTTAACATATCAAAAGTTTTCAATAAAGATTTGCAAGCTTCTCTATAACCTCCCTTTATATGGTGTATCTAGGAAAGCAACTATTAAGTCATTCTTTTCTAAAGGTATTAGGTTGTCTTTAAAGGCCAACACTTATTTTTATTTCTAGTAACTTCTAGGTTAAACAGAATCAAAGTATCCCGGTTTTGTTTCTTATCTATAACAATGATCTGATAATCTTATTTTTAAAGTTGCTCTATTTGCTGATGACATAACTATAAAACCTAGTCTTGACAAAAATGTCATCATTTTTTGATTGCTGAGAACATCAGGCTTGGTCGGGAAGCGGGAGCGATCGCTCTCGAATACTGACCACGGAAATTATATTTAGTTGCGAAAAACTGGCCAGGATTTTTAGTCGTTTGAGAACATTTAAGTTTATGTACGAAACAAAAAACTTTTGTTTTACGGACATACATGGAAACATAATAAACTTAAATGTTCTCAAAACATCTTTGTGCGAAAGAACAAAAAGAATATTCGCGAACAGTAAAAACCCGCCAAATTAACGAAGAAACTAATTCTATTGGTTCAAAAAATACGCAGACTTAGCGAAATTAAGAAGAGTAATCTGTTGAAATGTTTTTAGAAACGATTTGTTACGTTTTTGAGATTTCTAGCATCACTTGTCTTAAGAATAAATATATTATTTGTTTACAAAAATAAAAGTTTTAAATATATATTAAATTGTCAAAATGTTAAAAGTTTATTATAAATTATAGATTTTATTAGTATATTCTTATTTTTTATTTAAAAAGTATGTATTCTTTATGTAAATTTAATTTTGTTTATCTGTTTTTTATCGTAATGTATCTTTTAAAGCAATTTTTACGATTTAAACAAAGACTTACAAAAATAATTGCGTTTTCAATGAAGTTATAATCGTTATAGTTAATAAAACTATAATTACGTAACAAACATTTAAGAAGTTTCTAGTTACTAAACACAAACAACGCGTACAAAGTAACTCGCAGATGAACAAGCACCGCGCCTGAGGTCACGACAGAACACAAATATATATAGCAAATAATTAGATATAAAGAAAAGTTACTAGATATTGGTTTACTAACTCTAATTATTTTCGCTTAAGTTGCCATTCTAAAAACTCGTTATACTTTTTTCTGCTTTAAATACTAATTAAAATTAAAAAGCCCACTCACTAAACATCACCAGAGATATTGTGAATTAATTATTTCATTTGTTTATCTTACTAAGAAGAAATGCTTCAAATATGTTAAACTTTTCAAACTACGCGAAACATAAAATAGGTATTGAAAAAATTAACTTTATTATTTATAAAATTGTTTAGCTAAAATTAAACTAGAGCTTGCATACTTTGTTAAATAAAGAATATTTGTTTCCTCTTTAAACAATCGTAATTTGTTACTTTATATAAAGAACATCGCTTAATTTTATAAAAGAGCGATATTTTAAAATTTTTGTTTTAAACGTAATTTATTTAGCTTTTTCGCGTTTAAAGACATTTTATTTACCTATTTTTTTTTTTTTTTTTGTAATTGTCTCTCATCGGTCCAATTAATCTTCAACACTTTTTTTTTTTTTTTGCTTTTTAAAATGTTCTCAAAGCGACTAAAAAATCTGGCCAGCTTTTCGCAACTAAATATTATTTACGTGGTCAGCAATCGAGAGCGATCGCTCCCGCTTCCCGACCAAGCCTGGAACATGCAGTTGATTTTGACTCAGATTGTGAAGTTAACTCAAAAAAAAAATTAGTTGCTAAAATTATCACAATGTTGCTGATTAGTGAGGTACCAATGGCAAAGGCCAATTGAGGCTAATGATAAGGTAATATAAAGGTAATATACAAATATTAGGTATGCAATTTACATATATAAGTTGCGCCTTTGCATCAGTTTGGTTTGGCTTATTAGCTGATGCTAATGCATCAGCCAATCCAGATTAATCAACAGATCCCATTAGTTAAGCCGATTCATTGATTGCTGGTTACCAATAGCATAGGCTAGTAGGTTGAATCACTGCTGATGTATAGGAAAATGTTATATATGTATTTTACATCCTCAATATTAATATGATGTCCTTATAAAAATACATAAAAACCTATTATTAGCCATAATCAGCCTTTGCCATCAGTACATCACTACTGCTGATATTCCTATATTAATGAATAGGAACACTTATATAAGTCCTCTACTTTAAATCTTCTTGAATTGTTATTAAGTACTGGCCTCTCACGGAAAGCATGAGAAGTCACATAATTTGTGCTAGGTAAGAAAAAAAAATACAAGATATGATATTAGTGACAGGAAGGTCAATTGTTGTAGAACTAACCCATTCAGTATAGACATAAAGGTTAATAAAAAAACAATTTTTGCAGATGAATAAAAAAACAAAACATTGATAAACTGTATTAAAAACAATATCAAAAACTGAGAATTTAAAAACCCCTGTAAAGGGGTTAGACATTTTTAAATGAATTTTAAGAAAATCTTTGCACACAAATGTAAACAAGTATGTACCTTTTTTGGCATATTTTTCTGGTGATTTAATTGATTCATCAATTGTTTTTCTCTTTTGACGGTTATCTTTTTTTTTTGTAGCAGGCATTTGTAATACTTTTTTCGTATCTAAAAAGTAGGTCCTACTTTATTAAAAGTAATGTAATACACAATTATCAATTTTCAATAAAATTACAAAATTAGAAAGTAATGTAATAAACAATTTTTATTCAAATTATATTTTATTTTTTAAAAAAATTTGAAAACTATTTAAAAATTATTTATGCTGTTTTATCTCTTGCACTTTTGGTGCAAGAAGTTGAACTAAAAATTGTAACTTTTACAATAACCATTTTAATTGGTAATATTTTTAAATATTCGAAATAACTATAGTAACTACAATTAAAAACATTAAATAAAATATAACATAAATGTGGTATTGACTCTTTATGTCAAAGACATAGTTTTCACACTATCTATTTTAGATAGTGCTCACACTATATATTCAAAATAGTATTTGTAAACTAAACATATTCTAACATATTTTACACAAATTACAAAGAACTCTTGAGAGTATTGACAGTCACTAACTGTAACACAACAGATTTGTCTCGCTGTAGAATAGGGAAGCAATAAAAACATATAAAAAAAATAATCCTAAAAAAAAAAGTCTAAAAAAATCAATCCCTTCCATAAACATAGAATAAACTGCATTAAAACAAACTGTTTTAAGAAAGATTGGTATTTTACAATGTAAAAAAGAGTTGATAAACATTAAAGGCACATGATACCCCTCTAACATCTCCTTTGTTTGTAAGATATGATGATTATTATATCATAATACATTTTATACATAACAATTTGTAATGTATAACAATGTATAATAACGTAAAATAACATATCATAAGTTATAAATGTTAACTACATTATCTTTCATGTTTATTTTTTCTGAATTTTTACAGTTTCAATAACAAATTATTGCTTTTTGATTGTTCGACTGATCATCTCCACGTTAAAACCTTGTCATAATAACTGGCTACTCTAATATCAAAATCAGAACTCTTTGAAAATATGCATTACTTATGCTCGTGATAAATGTTTGGAGACGAGCAAATAAATTAAAACCAAAAATTTAATAGTAATACCTTTTTATAATAACTGGCTACTCTAAAATCAAAATCAGATTTGTTTGAAAATATGTATTACCTATGCTTGTGATGTTTGGAAACGAGCAAATAAATTAGAATCGAAGTTTTAATAATTATAGAAATACAAAAGAAAAATATTTTAATATAAATAAGTTAACAGTTAATAAATTAAAAGCTACTCAACATTAGTTTAATAAACTATTAAATTAATCTTCCCGCGCTTAAGATTTTATAATTTCAGATTTAAATCCTTAGCCGAAGAAATGCCTCAGGATAAAATTCTAAATTCTATTTAAGCGCACACTGTTGCCTTAATACACTGCATATAATATTGTAAACAAAAGCTTTTTTCTTTCTTTTTTGCTCCAATTATAAACAATGAAGCTAAAAACTAAAACTGAGTGATTTCTTGAGGCCCTTTAATAACCCAGTATTTTGTATTATTGACAATATTATGAAACTTATTTATTCTAAAAGCCGAAGTCGATAAATTAGACGAGTTAATATAGTTGCTTTGAATTTTAAAGTGTCTTGGTATTTATTAAGTCTATTCTTTATACGATATTAAGAAAAATATGATATAAATTATATGAGGTTTTGATGGTTTTTTGGCAGGGCATATTAAGTGGTTCGGAAACCACGCTCTATCAGTCGAGACACGACGCCAATCCGTCGCAAACAATACACAACAAATTTACATAATTAATATTTTGTTTTAGAATTTACTTAGATTGTAAAGTGCTTATTTGTAATTTTTATTGTAAACAAGCTTGGGAACAATGGCTGTCTAAAATGGCTAACGTGTGTAGCATGATAAAAGATAAAGTTAAAGTTTAACTTTGTGACATTGCACATAATAAAACAATATTTTGGATTGCAAAAAAGCTGTTAAGACACTAGAAGAATTACAAGAGTGGCAAAATAACTCAAAACTTGTAGTATATTTGAAAAGCACTCCGTTATGTATTCAAAAGGTTATTCATAAATAGCATATTCCAATGAAATTTTATTACACAATAGTCATTTTGGACAGGCAATACCACTGCCTACATCTCCACCAACTAAACAGAAAAAAATAGATTTTAAACATGTAAATTGTATTCAAGTAAATAATAGTCATGGTCTGATGCTTAAAAAATTCGTAATCATACATCTGAAACCTGTCATGAGCACTTAAATGAAATTAGGCAAATGAGTTACTTTGAAAAAGCTATTGATAATTTTTTTGAAGGGCTATGTAAACTTAAATAAAATTAAGCAGAAAGTCTTCCAACAGAATTAGGCATTATACTGGGTCCAGAAATTTAACTTGATACTTGTAGAAAGTCATTAACATTTTTTTTTTACATTTTTGCTTACAATAAGGCTGCAAGCAACCACTATTAGAGTTGGAAGTTACTAAAAGAGAAAGTATGAAGATAGTAGAGCAAGATAACGATTGACAGACAACTTAAAAGATTGCAAGTTATATGAATCAGGAAAGCAAGATGAAGGAAGCAAAATCCAAAGAACTGATGTTTGAGGAATAAAAATATTGAAATAAAAGTTTTTGGAGCACTTAGTAACAGTCACAGAAAAAGGGCGAGACTTAATTGCATGACGAGTATCACGAGAATGAATTTGAGTAGATGGCACAAGAGTCACTAGCTCTTTAGAGCATTGCCCATTATAGTATTTGTAGAAAAGAGAAAGAGATGCAACGTTACAACGATGTGATAATGGAGGAGGTTGCAAGAGCAGGTCCAACTATGTGAGCCCTATGCTGTAGCAGAAGTGAGATCCGTTTCAAGCTTAAATGTCCCTTCCAAGCAATCAGAGAGTGCTGGCTTCTTATCATGACAAGAGTAAATAGTAGTATCAGCGAACAATATCACCTTAAATGTGAGAATATCTAGAAGATTGTTAATGTAAATTAAAAAAAGTATAGGGCCAAGGATTGAACCTTGAGGAACCCCTGAAGTTACAGAATATGAAGAAGAGTGCTGTCCATTGAAGACAACTTTTGTACTACGACTGGAAAGGAAGGATTCAATAATAAAATAAAAAGATGTTATTAAACACACTGTAAGAAGAAAGCTTATGAAGAAGACCAGCATGCCAAACTTTATCAAAAGCTTTAGAAATATCAAGAGCGATGGCCTTAACTTCTCCACCTTTATCTAATGCATGATAAAACCTATCGGTTATTACAGTTAGCAAATCAGCTGTAGAGCGAGAAGATTGAAATCCATATTGATGATAAGTAAGTTATTAGATTCAAGATGAGAGATTGTGTTTGTTAATTAAAGATTTAAAAACCTTGCTAATGATAGGAAGAAGACTAATGGATCAGATCAAAGAAGACTAACAAATCAAACGCTCTCTAGAATTTTTGAAAATAGTGAAAACATATGCCGCTTTCCACCAGGCTGGAAAACAAAACTCTGATAAGCACTTGTTAAATAGTTTTGAATGTAAAGATGACAGCTCTGGAGAATACTTCTGCAAGACTATAACAGGTATGTTGTCCGGACCACAAGCTGTAGAAGAGTTTAAGCAAGAAATCACTTTAGATACAGAAGCTGGAGTGATACAAATGGGAAGCAATGAATCAACCTATTTTGCAACTAAATCAGGTAGAATGCAACTAGTGGAACCAAGAAATGATATTGATGAAAGGTTCTTACCAAACAATTCAGCTTTGTCTTTAGGCGAGGTGACAAAGTCTGAACCATAAAAAAGAGGTGGAATTACAGATTTGCCTTTATAATTGATACTATTAAAGATTGTCCAGAAGTCTCGAGAGCCTAATTTTTGTGATAAAATACGAGATTTCATGACCTGAGAATAACGGGTTTTGGCGTTAGACAAAACTTTTTTATAATTGTTTCTAGCAGTAATAAGCGTCTGTTTTCTGGAGTATTGTTTGCTGATAGATATGCAAGTAGCGGTGTTGATTGGAAATGACAGCAGCACAATGTGAGAAGAGTAGAGCTTGGCTTGGAATCGTTGAGAGATAATAAAAGATTCCATGCCTGCATAAATTTACAATGATATGTAAGAAGCACATTTGTTCGCAGGAAGACGAAAGATTTGTCAGCAGGAAGACAAAGAAAATCACAGAAAGAGTCCCAGTCAGCTTTAGGTAGTTGTAAAAGGTACAATGATAGGGGGATTCAGATTATGAAGAAGAATGAAATAATAGTTTTTGAGTGATCAAACTGTGATCAGAAGCACCTAAGAGTGAATGTGGATAAACTGAGCACTGACTACAATCAAAAGTCGAGTAGAGAAAATAAATGATTCGGATTGTCTGGACAGTGACATAGAAAGTTGACTATTTGAGTTAAAGATTGAGAAATACAAAAGTTGTGGGCTTTAATCCCTGCAGAGTCACTGACACTAGAGCCATTAAAGTCACCAACAACAACAATATTGACTAATGGATAAAGAGCAAGGGATCAATTTGATCAGAAGTAACATAAAAAGAGTCTTGAAATGTAGGAGAGCAAAGAGAAAGGCGATAAAGTAAAGTTGTGCTAAACAAAAGTAGACAAAAGAGTACTAAAGAATACAAAAGAATAAAAATAATATAAAAGAATACTAATTAAAATCTAGTTTCCCAAAAAATGGGTAAATTCTTACAAATGTAAATGCCCAGTCCAAGCATATGACTATTGGAGTCTTTACAAATTGAAGGAAGATAACCAACAACACTCAGATCACAAAATGAGCTGAACTCAAATTAGTCTCACAAAGAGTAAGTATGTCTGGTGAACTTTGTAAAAGATAAGACTCAACAGAAAAAAAGTTGCTTCAAAGACCATGAGTATTAGGCAAAAGAAAATGACAAAAAGAGTTGGTGTTAAGTATGATATTTATAAAGCAGCCACAGATATTAGTGTAATTGCTGAAAAGGAAGTTTCTGTTTCAGATATTGCCACAATTCAGTAAATAGATGAAAATTGTAAAAAGTTTTACTGATCCCAATGATACAATTGAAATAAACGATCTTGCAACTGATGATAGTAATAACTCATTTGAAGTGACCAAGCATTGTTCAGCGCATTCAAAGTATAAAATCTTCTTTGATTGGAAATAAAAAACAGTATGATATTAAAAGTGGAAAAATGCTTAATGATAAGGTGATCCACTTTGGTCAGCAACTAATGTCAATTCAATTAAATATCAATGTTGGTCTGCAAGACTCTGTTAAATCTCATGTTTTATCTTTCAATATTTATCTAAGCACTCAATTTGACCAAATTCTTTATGATGGAAATCTCCACTAGATACGTGTGACCACATAATTGTAAAATGCGAGGGATATATTTGACAGCCCTACAGTTTAATTAGCTTGCAGACAAAAAGATAAATATGCCTAATTTACAATACCATCAAAAAAATCTTGTTTTTAAAGTTTTGTCTATTCAACAACAAACAAATGTGTGGATTTTGGACTTAATGCTATTGTATGTTCTCGTCAGATTCTTAAGTAAAAAGTATACCACCAACAAATCTGATGTTTGAGCAAAGTGAAATGAAAAGTCATCTACTAAAATGTCTATTAAACAATCGGTTGGAGGTATTCCAAGCCATTACAAATCATGTTTTTTTAGAAGATGTTCTTCTTACGTGTACCTTTGCATTGTTCGTGTCACATGTTTTGGGTGCTTGGTGATGAAGACATATTTAGTAGGTATCAGATGTTTAGTATGTTATCACTTATCATTCCTCTAAAGTGGCAAATAAACATAGGACATAAGTAAGAGTTAAATAAACCAGGGAATGGAAACTTTTTTATATTATTAAAAAAAAATTTAGTTTTTGAAAATTTTAATAAATTCAGGAGAATTTATTAATATTTTCAAAAACTAAATTTTTTATTATTATTATTATTATTATTATAATTATTATTAATAACAAATGTTTCCTGAATTATAATAATAGTAATAATTAACGTTATTATTATTGTTAATACAGATATTATTCTTAATAATCAATACCTGGGGTGGGTGCAAAATTGAAAATTATTAAAAAGGCAGAGATAATTATTTGACACAGCTGAGTAATGAGATAAGTAAAAAATGTGATGAGATAAAATCTTATTACATAAAAATCTTATCACATAAAAATTTTTAACTTATAATAAGTAATTTATTTTAAATGAATGTTTAACTCTTTTAAGCAAGCAAGTAAGTTAATAATATAATAATAAATAATTTATTTTAAATGAATTTTTAACTGTTCAAACAAGCAAACAGATTTCTAAATTATGTATATGAAGATGATTACAAATTTATCATCTTTTTAGAAAAAAGGCTCAAATTCAAAGCTTGCAAAGAATAGTTTCATCACTTGCAAAGAATAGTTTCATCAAGAATATGAAAATATCTCTTAAAACCCTCATAAAAAAGTTGCTGGTAATGTCATCATTGTAGCAGTCAAAATGACCTTGATATTAAAAATGAATACTGAATACTGTAACAATATTCAAAATGAATTTTGAATACTGTTACAATTCTCATTCTCAATCATTAAAAATTGAGGTTTATCTATTTGTACATGTATGAGCTTGTTATACTAACCGTCAGGTATAAAACTTCTAATAATTAGTAATAATAAACGTTATTATGAGAGTTATAGTATTTTAAAGTATTTGAGTAAAGCAGAAACACACTACCTTGCACACAACGCTTGAGTTAATAACTCATTATTTAGTGTTTATGCTTTGTAAATGCATCGGCATAAACGTTTATACCATTCTGATATTAGCATATATTTTTACATGTAGCATTTTAATGTATTGCAATTTTTATTTGGTATGAACACCCTAAATGTATTGCGCATGTCATTTATTTTGAAGAGAAGTAATTTATTTTGACATGAACTATACATTTTTAATATTGGCATATTAAGATATATAGCCTTTTGTAGTATAAGCCTTTAGAGTTTGCACACACACACATACACGGTTCTTTTTGTTACATAATTTTTGCACAGCTATAGGGAGTTAAATGTATAAAATTAGTTAGTTAATTCAGTTAATATATATTAGTCTTAAATGCCAAGGAGCAAGGTTGGTGTTTTTTGCAAAAAGATTTTCGAAACGGATATGCCTAATGCAGGGAATTTTGTGCTTCAACAAAAAATGAGTTTAAGTGAGGCTGCAAGACATTGCAACATTAAAAAATAAATTTGATATATCAGTTAAAGCAGTTAAAAAAATTTGGTAGTTGGGAATATTTATATTCACATACCAAACCAAAAAAAATCAACAGAAGAAGAATTAATATTGGTAAACTACTTGGCAGATGTTGCGAATATGCATGATGGATTTACATTAAATCAGATAAAATACTTTGCATATAAGTATGCTTTAGCAAATCATAAAAAAATTGAAACTTCATGAATGAAAAATAAATGTGCAGGTGAACAATGGCTTCGAGATTTTTGCAAAAGATATAATAACAAGCTATCTCTACGTAAACCACAACTTACAAGTCTTGGTAGATCTTCTGAATTCAATAGAGAAACTGTAATAATTGTAAATAAAAATTATTATAAAAATGTTTTAGAACGTTATTATTTTCGTCCATCATGAAACAGAAATTACCACAGTCCACGTACCAACAAAAATTCTTGCTCCAAAAGACAAAAAAACAAATAAGGAGCATGACTAGTCCTGAACGAGACATTAATGTAACATTGGTTGAAGCCATTAATGCTACTGGAAATAGCATCCCACCATTACTTGTATTTCAACGTGCTAAATTTAAAGACCACATGTTAAATAATTGTCCTCCTGGAAGTGTATGAGCAGCTAATAAGTCCGGATGATCAAATGAAGTCATTTTTCTGCAATTTCTCGAACATTTTATTAGTAATGTGCGACCATCAATTGAAAAATCTGTTCTTCTATTAATGGATAATCATGAGAGTCATGTAAACATTTCTGTTATTGAGTTAGCAAAAAAACTGTGCATAGTTTTAATGACATCCTCACACAACCCATAAAATGTAATCTCTTCATCATGGTGTTTTTGAACTATTTAAAACTTTTTATAACAATGCCATGAATAACTGGATGATATCACCAGGTAATGCTGGTAAACCAGTTACAATTTATGATATATCTTACCTTGTTGCAGTGCCGAATCAAGGAGGGGGGGGGCTAGAGAAGACTATACTATAGCCCAGGGCCCCGCAAATTTAAGGGACCCAAAAAATTTTAGAGGACCTTTTTTTTTTTTCTTTCCCTTAAGTCATATTTAGGCTCTGGCCCATAAAAAGGCCTCCAAAAAAAAATTGCCCCGGGCCCCAAGAAGTCTTATTCCGCCACTGCCTTGTTGGTCAACCTTATCCTCATGCTTTTGTACCAAATAATATTATAAACAGTTTTAAATTTACTGGATTTTATCCATTTAATGAAAATATTTTTACTGATATTGACTTTTTAGCTGCAAATCTTACTGATAGACCAATAGTGAATACTGAAGCTTGCATTTCTAATGAAAGTATTCATGTTAAAGCTGCTCAACCCAGTTTACCATCAAGATCATCAATTGTTTTAGGGGAAATCCCTACTGTGAATTTACCATCAAAATCACTTATTGTTTCACCTGAGATAATACGACCTCATCCTAAAGCCAAATTAAGAAAAAAAAAATACTTCAAAAAGACGTAAGGGAAAATCACTTATTTTATTGATACACCTGAAGTTAAAGTTATTCTAGATTCAAAATCTAATAACCAACAATTTAAAAGTTCTCTTCAAGTAAAAGAAAAAAAAAGGTAAAACAGATTATTTTTAGTCAGTCTGACACATTTTTAAATAATGAAAGCTCTGATGAAATTGATTTTAGAGTAAATATACTTGATAATGAAAGTGAAATTGTTTTTGGAAGTTTTATAATTGTCAAGTTGGCCGGAAAGAAATACTCTAGACTTTATGTAGCAGAAGTTATAGAAGTTGTTGGTATAGTTTATAAAATTAAGAATCTTAGGAAATCAGGAGACTTTTGTAACAAATTTATAAGAGAAGATGACAATCTTTATGAAGTGGAACTTGAAAATATTATTATGAAACTTCCACCACCAAGTATTGGTGGTGGTGTATCTAAACGTCAGTATCTTATGTTTGATACTGATCTGACTATTTGTAATAATTAATATATTATACTCTTTTATTGTTGTATTTTTTGTTGTCATCATTAAAATATTTCCTATAAAAAGCATTATGATCATATGTAAGTGAATATAGACCGCCAGCTGATATTAGTTATAAAAATATATTTTTGCTTTTTTCTTATCTAAAATAATAAAAATAACTATTGATATTGGAAAACATGTTTAGTAAAAATTAAATCGCATTTAAAGTTTTTGACCTTAACCCTAATTATTTCATGTAACTAGCATCTAACTAAAAAAAATATGCGACTAAATCTGACTTTATCTAAATAGTTATAATAACTGATTTTATATAAAAAAAATTAGTAATACTATTAGTAATACTGACTGAGAGACGCAACTTCGATACAAAAGTCTTTGCAAGATTGTAAGGATTGATTTTTCTACAGTCTTTTCTTACAATTTTTCCTAATTGTCTAAAATCATTTTTCTAATGACTTTAGACAATTAGGATTGATTACAAAATAATAAGATTTGTTTTTTTTATTGATATAAGGTAGGCCAGAAGTTGCCATATAACATATAACAAGTACGCTAGAAGTTGCTTTATAACATATAAAAAGTAGGCCAAAAGTTGCTATATAACATATAACAAGTAGGCCAGAAGTTGCTATATAATATATAACAAGCTAAAATATTAAAGAGGTTCAAACATTGCATGATTTTTTAATAATAACATTTCGGTCAAAGGAACAACGCGCATCGGTCAAAGGTAAAACGTATGTGTCGTACCTTTAACCAATAGACTTTTTTTTTAAAAACGTGGGAAAAAGATACTTCTTGGTTGAATGAAAAAAAAGTCCTAAGTATAATTTTTGGGAAAAATATGAGAGAACATTATATAATTTGACTGGTTTAAGTTTACTCAATAGACTGCGCAAAAAACGCCTTAAAGCAAAAAGTGGTCAAAGGTACAACAGGTTCCCCTAATCTCTGACTCAATCTTAATGTAAACTTTTTTTTCTGCTAATGAGATTAAATTTAAAATGTATTTGACAAATATATTTTAAATTTAATCTCAGCAGAAAAAAAAAGTTTACATGAAGATTGAGTCAGAGATTAGGGGAACCTGTTGTACCTTTGAAATATTATTTGATGAAAGTTGTTAGAATAGAGTTTCCACTGCAAAAAGCTTATTCATTTAATTTTAAAAATTGTTTGGGCACTATACTTGTTTATGTTTCGATAATTACAAATAATTAAAAATATTTTTTTAATTATCGAAACATAAACAAGTAAAGTGCACAAACATTTTTTCTCTAAATCCCCACTAAATGAAAACCCCAGTGAGAAAAAAGACATCTTTAGACGAATAAAAGGCGTCTTTTTATGACTTGTTATGTCTATTTATAATCAGTCAAAACAAAGACGTGGAGAGACGTCTTCAGAAAAGAGGTCGAAAAGACATCAATCGGTTGTTAATAAGGAAATCATTCTTTGCTCAAGAAAATTAAAAATAATTATTGCCAATAGAACCTAACAAAAATGAATTTTAACCCACAGTATCGTAATTACGATATCTTTGTTACGTTCTGATTGGCCCGTTTTTTGTTCACAAAATACTTTTATATAACTTTTATGTAAAACGTTTTTGAATAGGAAATTTAATTAAAAATTAACTTTTTTCGGTGAGCGGGCTTATTTAATAATTTATATAATAAAATAATATATTATGTAAAATATACATAATATAAATGCATATATATATTATAGTATATATATATATATATATATATATATATATATATATATATATATATATATATATATATATATATATATATATATATATATATATATATATATATATATATATGTATATATATATATATATATATATATATATATATATATATATATATATATATACAGGGCCGGCGCGAGTAGGTGTCACGTGGGGGCATGCCAATACATTTTGCCAACAAAAAAAAAAAAAAAAAAAAAAAAAAAAGGCCTCGTTTTCCAAAATTTGCCGACTGCCATAACGACATTTGCCGACTGTCTAGATTACCGACTAACATATAACAAAAGGGTTGACATTTGCCGACTACCTAGTCTAAAAGGGTCTAATTTGCGACTGAAAATCACTGATGGGGGGCGGGGGGCGGGTGTGACACCCCCTTCCCTCCCCCCCACACACACACCCCTATCGCGCCGGCCTTGTATATATATATATATATATATATATATATATATATATATATATATATATATATATATATATATATATATGTATATATATATATATATATATATATATATATATATATATATATATATATATATATATATATATATATATATATATATATATATATATATATAAATATACAGTCGACTCTCGATATCTCGAATACTTGATATCTCGAACTTTTTTAGCGGTCCCATGGACATAATGTACTAGTTTAGGCTAAAATCCTCTCGATATCTCGAACCTTAGTATCTCGAACTTTTTGGTATCTTTTTTCAAAAATATTTTAATAAAATTTAATTTTTTTTAAATTCCAATTTTCAAAAAAAAATAATTTTGAATTCGATTTTTAAATTCGATTTTTTTTAAGAATCGAATTTCTGTAAAGTTTTCCTTTAATATAATAATTTATTCTTTTTGTCAAACGCAACAACATGCCGCTCGTTAAACGAAAACTCACGAACAATTCTATAATAGAAAAATACAACGCATTAAAAGACCTAGAGATAGGGATGTCTAACAAAGAGATTGCCAAAAAGTATGGAGTCCCAAAGAACACATTATTAACCTGGATTAAAAATAAAACCAAGTTATTAACCTCACTGGAAAAAAATGGCACAAAATCTAAACAGAAGAAACTTCGTAGTGGTAATTTCAAAAATGTAGACAAGGCCATATACACGTGGTTCGTTGCAAAAAGAAGTCAACAAGTACTAATTGATGGTACCATACTAAAAGAAAAGGCAATAAAATTCGCAGAAGCATTAGGAGAGTTGGTTTTTAAAGCATCTGATTATTTGTTTCATAATTGGAAAGAAAGATCAGTTAAATTTTGTCAAATCTTGTTCAATTTTAATATAAACAAATAATATGTATCTGTTTATATTTAATTTATTTAGTTTTTTAAACGTGTAATTAAAATTCAATATTTTGTTGCTATTTTTAGGAACGGCATCAGCTTTAAAATAATCTCAGGCGAAAGTGTCGCCGTGACGAATAATATGACTGCTTCATGGAATGAAACTACACTTCCAACATTGCTTTTGAATTACAAACTTGAAAACATTTTCAATGCCGATGAGTTTGGACTATTTTACCAGTGCCTACCAAACAAAACATACCATTTATCAAGAGAAATGTTTTGGGGGAAAAAATAGTAAAGTCAGACTAACAGGCATAGCAGCAGGGTGTGCGACGGGAGAAAAATTACCTATGTCTGTTATTGGAAAATCTAAAAACCCACGGTGTTTTAAGCACATTAAACAACTTCCTTGCACATATAAAAATCAGCTAAAATGTTGGATGACCAGAGACCTTTTTACAGAATGGGTAATGAAACTTGACTCATTTTTTCGTGCTCAAGACAGGAAAGTAGCACTCCTGGTGGATAACTGTTCTGCCCACCCACACATTGAAGGGCTAAGTAACATTAACCTAATATTTTTCCCCCCTAACACCACATCTGTCCTTCAGCCCATGGATCAAGACGTAATACGAAGTCTTAAAGCTCATTATCGTCACAAAATTGTGCATTTGTGTATCAAGGCTGTTGATAATAACGAACCCATGCCAAAAATTTTTATACTTCAAGCAATGAAAGATCTTGTTTCTTCGTGGAATGCTGTGTCAAAGGAGACTGTCATCAACTGCTTTAAAAAAGCTGGTATCAGCAAAACAAACAAGAGTATTGAAGAAGCTGATGATGATCATCCTTTAAAATTTTTGACAGAAGAACTTAACCGTTTGCGAGAGTTAGATCCTCGTGCCGTCCAAGAAAATCTCTCAGCGGAATCTTACATTGGTTTAGATTGCGATGTGGTAACCACCGCTTCACTTGCTACTGATGCTGAAATCATTGCTCAGATTTTAGACCCTAATTTTGAAAACGACGATAATGAAGTTGAAGATAGCGTTGACGAAGCTATTGACGTCGAAGCTCCGCCACTCCCATCTGATATTCAATTAGAAATTGCTTTTGAAACGATTCAAAATGCTTCGCTATACAGCTCAAAATACGGAAATGAAATACAATCCCTAGCACTAAAACTTGAGGATTCAATGAAGATGGAAAAGATGGATAATTTAAAGCAATATCAGATAACAGATATTTTCCAAAAGTTGTAGTTTTTGTTGTTAATGATTTTTATCAGAAAAATAACTTGTTGTAATGAAAGTCGGGCAATTTTATTTATTTTCAACCCTTTTCTTGATATCTCGAACTCTCGATATCTCGAACTTTTTTTCCGTTTCCCTTAGTGTTCGAAATATTGAGAGTCGACTGTATATATGTATCTACTATAGCATATTAATATGCGCAATTGCTCACTTTTTTTGCTAGTCTAAATTAAGTGAGCGTTTTAAGAAAACAATGAGGGAAAACGAAGAATAATGAATGAAAAGGTTGCTGACCCTTACCAAACCCTCAGTCGATGTAGCAGTACTCCACTGCGAGTCAGGCTATTTGTCAGTCGATGTATGTACTGAAGCCCCCGCCCGCAGCAGGCTATTTCAGTATGATGTTATCATGCTCACCTAACTCAGCAGTATAAGATATATATATATATATATATATATATATATATATATATATATATATATATATATATATTGTATGTATATATATATATATATATATATATATATATATATATATATATATATATATATTGTATGTATATATATATATATATATATGTATATATATATATATATATATATATACATATATATATATATATATATATATATATATATATATATATATATATATATATATATATATATATATATATATATATATATATATATATATATATATATATATATATATATATATACTGAAATAAATATACAGTTGCAGCTGCTTAGCTAAAAAATGTTAATCAGAAGAAGCAAAAGTGGATGGCGTGGTGCCAGTAAGATGGTATTGATATGATTTAGTCTCAATTAAGGTAGTCGCAGGTAAGTGTTTTAAAAAAGTTTGACCATTTATTTTTAGACTAATTTTTTAATCTATTGTGCTTGAAGAACGTTGTTTATTACATATTAAATTAAAATATTTATTTTCAGACGAAAAATAAAACCTGTAAACAATTTCTCTCTATATTTACTTGTTCAAGTGCCAGTGAAACGAACGGTAGAAAAGAAGAAGCATTCAGTAGGCTTGCAATTTTTTTAAATATTTTTTTAAATAATCTGAATAATTTTGTTGTTTTTATTTAGTTGAATGATGAAATTGTTTATACAAAAGATTGGCTCTTCAACTTTTGTGTTAAATATGTTATTTCCTTGTTAACTATTGTCTGTCATTTATAAAGCAATTGTAAAAATACACATAATGACAACAGATTTATCTTTAGAAATGTTTGCAAAATTTTTAGTTTGGATACAAAAAACCAAATCCCAGTAAGAAAAAGACGTCGAGCCGTTGTTGTAATTTGGTTGTATTTTGGTCGCGACGCAAGTTAACTAAATTCCAACGATGTTCCAACGTCGGCATAACGGTGTTACTCTAACGTTTGCTATCAAACGTCGGAACAACGTCGGAAAAACGTTATCATCTAACGTCTTGAATGTTAACATTAAAACGACGTTGGAACAACGTTGGTTGTTTAACGTAAAACCAACGTTAGACAGATTAACGTTAGATCGACTTTGGAACAACGTTGCTTTTTTTTACGTCAGCATTCTAACCTAAACACAACTTAATTTTACAAAACAAAAAAAACTTGCGCATTTTTAAAATGGTTGAAAAACCATTATCGAAAAAAATGTTACTTTTAATCTGGTTTTTAGTAGGGTTGTTCGCCGAAAAACAAAACTTGCGAAAATTTCGCATCTTTATCGTAATAGAATTATTATTGCGGAAGTTGCACATGCAAAAATGCACATTCCGTAACGCGCTATACGAAAATATAAATAGTAAATAAAACTCCGTAATAAAGCATTGCGAAAGAAAACTTGCAAAACAAATCATTTCGTAAGAATACTTACGAAATAGTTCCTTACGGAAAAGCATTCCGGAATGTGTAGTTACGAAAAAGACGCAAAAGATTTTATGTTACGATATATTTAAGATATTAACTGTTAACAGTAAATAATAAAATTATAAAAAAATGTTGTCAAATGATTCTTCAAATGTTTATACAAATATACCTAATATATATATATATATATATATATATATATATATAATATATATATATATATATATATATATATATATATATATATATATATATATATATATATATATATATATATATTTATATATATATATACAGTAAAATCCCGTTAAGTTGGACTCTCAATGAACAGATAAACAGTATGCCTTTTTTTTTAAAAAGTATAAAGAGGATGTGTGATAAACAATTAAATACTTTATTATAAAGAACGAGAGATCTCTCTAAAGGTAAATGATATCAGAAAGAGTAAAAAGAGAAGAAATATATGTGAAACAGCGGGATGTGAACCTGGGTCTACGCGGCCAAATGTCTTAACTGAATGAGGTATACGTTCATTCAACTAAGTGAGAAGTAATATTTATTTAATATATAATTAAGAAACTATATAAAACAGAATTTTCAGAAAGAGATACGTATGCAAATAGGATTCTATATATCAGGAAAATGAATAGTAATGTGAACCTTTAGATGCTTATAATTAATATCTGGACTCAAAAACTAGTTACTTTTAATGGAACACAATAGGCTGTAGGAGCCTCAGGGAAATTATATTCAGAAATGGTTATATTAGACTCAGAGTTAGCTAGAAATTATTACAAAGTATTTAGGACAGATGTCTAGTACAAAAAGCAAAAGATTTAAAGCAAAATGATTTATATTATTTGAAAAAGTTGTTTAAGTACATTTCATCATAATTTAGTAAAGCAAGGGAGACGTGTTGAATTAAGCACAATGAACTCAATCTTAAAAGAATAACAGAAGAGAGGTTGTCACTATTGTGAAGGTGACGAAAGATCTGTAATATAGAACATGGAGGTCAAAAAATGCTATCTTAAGTAAAAAGAGTTTGATGAACAAAAGTTACAATGGCTGCGGGATGCGAACCCGGATCTCTGCGGCGAATTATCACGTATCTAACTGATTGAACTATACAATCTTATACTCAAATTTATATCTTATTAAAATTAAAAAACAATATTTTCTAAGATCTATACTTCGAAAAGCGTATTCAAACAGGACTCTACATACCTTTAAAATCTGCTAGAACTTTAGTAACGTGCACACTTTTAGAAATTATTGAAATAGGTATATTTTATCAGAAACATGCTTAAGCTAAAGCATATTTTTGAGCCTCTTTTTACTATTTGCTTAAGCATATTCGAACCTGCTTCAAAAATTTCATATGCTTAAAAAAAAAACATGTATATTCCTACCCATCATTCTTATTTTTGAGTTCAAAAAACATCGTTGTATATATTTATTATGGCACGTTTCGTAAGTTTATTTCCGTTAAGAATTCTTTCGTATGTTGTGATCCGAAATACTTTCGTTTCGAAAGAAATTTTATTTTTTATCAATATTTCTAAAAATAAAACCATAAAAATTTAATAGTTATTATACTGAAAATAAAAATTCATTAAAACATTTTGGGATTTAAAGATGTTAATTTTTGCAATTAAAATCAGTCTGGCAAACAAATTTTCTTTATAGACTTCAAAACGTCGTTTGGCGAAAATGTTTGTTTCGCAAGTGCGACTTCCGAAACCGCTACTTTCGTATGTTGCAAAATAGTTTTGTTTCGTATGACAACTTGCGAAATGCTAAATTTTGGGGGATCGCCTAAAATGCCGAATTCTAAAACGCCGAAAAGCCAAAATGCCGAAAAAAATAACGTAATAATAGACTTCGGTAACCGTCAAAAAAAACAACGAAAAGTTAAATATCCCCCGGATTTTTTATTGCGCATTTGTAAATGCAAAGTTTAAAAGGACTTCTGTCCTTTTAAACTTGGCAAAAGCCAAATTTGGCTTTTGGTTCTGTCCTTTCAAACTTTCGCGAATAAAAATAGAAAAAGAGACGAAATAAAAATTAATGTTATAAAATTATTTTGAAACTTTTTTGCTAATTTTATATTTAGTTGTGTTATCGAAAAAATTTGCGTAAAAATTATTAACTAATTAAATATTAAAATTTTTAATTAGAGTTATTCATTATGACCAGGGTGAACCATAAAGCAAGCGAATTCTCATAAATAATTGCACAAGAAAACTGTGTAAAGATAAAAACCCTTGTTGTTGTGTAAGAGAAACTACTGGTACACTACAACAATTCTAACCAAACTTGGTCCTTAAGCAGAGAACATCTTTTATGATAATATTTCTTGTTATACGAGGTTGGAAAATATTCTATGTAGGCTTCAACCTCATGTAAGAATGAATCCTTGCACACTGAGCAACATTGACAAAAGATATCTTTGAGAATCTCTACCAATAATTTGCGCCTTCTACGAATCTTTTCCCGCATTCAAAGCTTTTGTGAGCGATGTTAAACAGACCAAAACATTGAAACATCGCAAATGACAGAACAAAATATACCTTTTAGCTTTTTTGGTCTCATTAAAGAGTTAAAGACTTTTTAGAAAGAGTTTTTTAATATACCTTGTTTTAAATATATATGGGTTTGAATCACATCAATTATTTCATTAAATAGAATAAAGCCTCGTGTAATCTCTAAAATACGCGGGCAATTAATTGCAACATTAATTTTTTCTAAGATTAAATAGTTAATTCTTATAAATTTTAGGTCGCTGAATTCGAAAAAGTTATCAAAAAAATTCTATCATGTAAGGTTTTTCTAAAAAACGCAAAATGCTGTGGGATTGTTTATTTTAGGGCGCAAAACGGGGTTTATTGCCAAAATATTTATTATTTTATTTATTAACTTATTATAAGATAATTTTATGTTTCGTAGGCTAAAACAAAATATTTAGTAACTTATGAAGATAATATTAGTAAGCGTTGAACCATTTATATATATATCGGGATTTTCCATAGTAAGTATGGAAAATCCCGATATATACAAAACAACAATGAAATATTACTGAATTTGTTGAAAATGTGTACTTGTGTATCTTGGTGTGAAGATAGGCAATCAGGACAAATTTTGGGCTCCGCATGGAGTTTGTTCAGGGTGCGTTGAAGAACTTAGAACGTGGTCAAAAGGTAAAGTTAAATCTTTTCGTTTTGGTGTACCCATAATCTGGAGAGAGCCTCGAAACCACAGCGATGACTGCTACTTTTGTTCGTGTTATGTGCAGGGGTATAGTACCAAAAATAAAAAAATAAATTTTTTATCCAAACATGGAATCGACACTCCACCCAGTCCCTCACGGACCTGGCATTCCTACACCACAAGCACCCCAAAGTCTAGATGATTTACCATCATTAGAAAGTGAATCAGAAGAAAGTTCTTGTGACGAGTTTCAGTTAGGCGACTACAGTAGTCCTCAACAATTTTTTCAAGCTGAATTAAATAACCTGATCCGAGATTTAGGACTCTCAAAACAATCTGCTATTCAAAACATATCTGCAAAATAAATATTTTGAGCCCTTATTTTCCTCAATATGGTGAGATGGTCTATTGTTCCGATAACAATGGGTTAATATCCATGTTCAAAGTTCAACATATGGCTGAAAGTTGGAGACAGATTATTGATTCTTCAAAAAGAAGAATAAAAGCTTTTTTACTTCACAACAAGAATAAGTACGCATCAATACCCGTTGGTCACTCAGTGCATTTGAAGGCAACTTATTGTAACTTGGCATTGATCTTGGATTAATTAAAGTACAAAGAATTCGAGTGGACAGTTTGTGGGGATCTTAAAGTAATTTCTATGATACTTGGACAGCAAGGTGGTTACAAAAAATTACCCTTTTTTCTTTGTTAATGGGATAGTCGTGCTAAAACTAAACACTGGAAGCAAAAAGTGTGGCCAAAAAGAACATTGAAGATCGGAGATGAAAACGTGCACTTTGAATCTTTGGTTGATCCTAAAAAGGTCCTTCTACCACCACTCCATATCAAACTTGGCATGATGAAGCAGTTTGTAAAGGCATTGCTAAAAGATGGTGAGACATTTAAATTTTTTTCAAGCAAGTTTCCTGGTCTGTCTGAAGCAAAGCTGAAAGAGGGAGCTTTTGTTGGTCCTGACATTCGTGAGCTAATGAAAGATAACAACTTTGAAAATGTGGTGAACTATGTTGAGAGGTCAGCATGGAATTCTTTTAAAGACGTAGTAACAAATTTTCTAGGGAATCAGAAAGACTCGGACTTAAAAAATATCGTAGAAAATATGTTGTGCAATTCTAAAAATCTGGGATGCTCAATGAGTTCAAAACTCCATTTTTTGAACTCCCATTTGGATTACTTCCCGGAAAATCTTGGTGCAGTTAGTGAAGAGCAAGGTGAGAGGTTTCACCAAGATATAAAAGAAATGGAGAGAAGGCATCAAGGTCGATGGGATACAAATATGATGGGCGACTACTGCTGGATGCTGCATAGGGAAAATGTAACATCCGACAAAAGAAAAAGCTCTAAACGAAGCTTCGAAACTAAAAAAACTAGATTTTATAAAGCTTTATAGTTGTATATAATGTATACAAATTATTTTATGATTTAAAATGAACCAAATTTGCATAGTTTTGCCATTTTTTTTCTTCTTATGATTATTGTCTAAAATAGTAGTGTAAGGCGGGCTTTGCCCATATTTTATTTTCGACTTAGCGGAAAATCCTTACGTAATGGGTCGAAATGGATGGTATTATTGAAATCAGCATACCAAAATACATATAATTCACCCATTCCAAAAAAAAAAAAAGTTTTAATTTGCAGACCTGTGTAATTAATAAATATATTTTAAAGCTCCATTATTTATAAAAACTTAAAAATTTTAGTAGTAATAGCAAATATAAAATGCGAACTAAAAAAATATTGGCGGTACCCACATAGACCGTAATAAATTTTTAAATGTTAAAACCTTTTTTTTAAAAGTTAGTTATTAGAGAAATAATTATTTAGCACCGATACTGTTACTTTCTAAATTAATTGATGATGTCAAGTGTAGGAATAAAAAAAGAGTTTCTTTAAAATTACAAATAAAAACGTTTTTTCATATTTTGGAGCACTGTTAAATAATATATAACAAAAACGAATAAAATGCAAAAGAGTAAGAAAACCCAATTTACTATGTGAAACATAATTTTTAATTTTGGAACTGAAAAACTGATATTGTTACATTAACTATGCACAACATCCTGTGCTGAACACAACCAGCCATATAATAAAGGCTACCATTCACCTGATTATTTACAAACTAATTGTCTTTTTTTAATTAATCACATATATAAGTAATTTCATCTTTTATCAGGTCGATCGTGAAACGATCTTTATGCTAGAGCAACGACAATCAGTTTCTTCAATGAATTCATGTTTGCTGAGTAATTTCAACCGTTGAAGACTAAAACTGTTCATTTTTCGTTTTGCTGATATAACATAATTATCGCCATTTAGTATCTACAGATAAATAAATATTTCATAATATTTAATAATAAGGCTAAATAAATTGGATTGAATATGAAGTGATTGAGTTTTAAAAAAATTTGAAACAGCAATTGTCAAATAAAAATCACTGCCAAATTTATGCATTATAAATTAACACTTTTGAATAAATGAGTAAAAAGTCTTCTTAAGTAATGTTTTTATTTCACCCACCCACAGTATATATAAAATAAGAAAAGTATTGGGTTGTCTATATTTTAAAAATGACAAATATCTTATGTACCAGCAGCAAAAAAAGTATATAACCTGTCAATGCCAAATTCACTTTTAAGAGTTTTTGAAAGATGCCAGGAAGAAAGAATTGGTAATCTTCTGAAATTGATTTTTCTTATTACTTCTTGTAGTATATAGACTAAAGCCAGATTAGTTTGTGAAAAGTACTGTAACGTCTAATTTCCTTGCCCTCTCACATTTTAGAAGCTACATCAGCATACACTAAAATACATTTTAAAAAATAATTTATTTTTTAGAATTTATCAATAAAAAAGAAAAACCTTATAAGCTGTTTACCTGAAACATGGGTCAATGAGACTTTTATATATTGGCATACAAGCTGGTTGCCAGTGTTTTTACATACACCCATATTCAAAGTTAATTTTTGATATCATTTGAAATAGATGTCAACCTATATCGCAATTTTCGGGTGTCTATGTTACATAAATCTATCTATGTTAAAGAAGTTTTACATAACATGAAAATGTATAACAATATATAACTATTTTATGAAAATTTGTATTATGATGCAAAACAAAACAATACCAATTATACCAGATTTATTGATAAAAAAAGCAACAACTTTAAAAACATTTTCTTTTCTACTATTACTAAAAGTATTTAAAACTAAATACTATATGAAAACAAATGGGTATAAAAAAATATCTAACACAAGGAAAATTTTAACTAAAACTTCTTTCAAATTATTCGCAAACTCACTGTAAGTGTTTCAAAAGCTATATATAAATAACAGAAATTACTCTAATAAATAAAAAAAAACAACTTTTTTATTATAAAACATAAATATATCGTGTTAGTTATAATATTATCACTATATAGTAAAAATGAATCTAAAATCTTAAAACTTTACAGTGCAATTCATATCAGTTCAAAAAGCATTAATCAATAAGATAAATGACATGGTTTGCAACTTTATTTTGCCAATTATATGGTATCATCTTGGTTAGTTTTCCATTTTTTTGCATACCATCATAAAAAAACCATTGATCTCTTATGTAGTGCAAAGATGTAAAGCGAGCATTAAGTCCAAGAGTTATGCATGCCAAGGAAAAGTAACATTTTTCAATTAAAATTTTTTTTGGCAAATTCATCAGCGAAGAAATTGAAATGTTAGGAATATCACACTCAATCACAATCATCCAAGTATTTTGAGATTTTAATGTCGTGCCACAGTGATTTAATTCTTTATTGCCACAAACTAAACAATTTAGAAGCAATCTTTTATCTTTCAAATAACCTAGCAAATAATCTGTTGGGTCATGGTTTGGAGGCAGTTCTATAAAATCAAAAGGATGAAAAGAACTATTTAAACATGTAAAACATTTTCCAACACTCTCGAATGTAAATGCTTCTTTAAAGTGGTTGAAAAAAAATGTTTTAGATGATCCATATAAGTTAAAACAAGGTGAGCTTGTAATTTGTATTTTACTTTTTAAAAAGCATGCCCAGATTTCTTTACCATAATTGTCATCATCATTATTTAAATATCTCATTGCTTTTTTAAGCTCTATTTCTGCTTCTGAAGTACCAAGGCGATTTAAAAAGTACTTATCTGCATGGCAATGCAACTTCAACATTGTTAAAGTGTTATCAATTGTGCAACTGTTTAAAACCAAACCAACACCCCATTGAAGTCCTCTTGGAATAGAATAATTTATTTCAGGCACAGTAGATTGCTCATTCTGCTTTATACTGAAACTTTCATTTTTTGGAACTGCAAGTTCACAAAAATTCAATGTTTTTAAATTCAAATCAATATCACATTTCCTTGGGGTTTTTTTGCCTGATTTTCTCTCAACTTTAAGCCTATTTTTTTGTATAAGTGAAGTTAAGTTTCTTTTTTTCCCTTCAAAGTGTTCTAAACTATTTACATTTCCAGAGAGATATTGAACTGCTAAAATGTGAACACAATTTTTAGAGGCACCACAAGTACAATGTGCAGGTGGGTTTAAATTTACAGAATGAATAATTGTTTCTGATTCTTTCACTGACCAACTTCGATTTTGGGGAACAAATACAACTCCGTTTTTATTTAATATATCCTTTGCTAATGAGGATATTGAATAAACAAGTTTTGGAAGATCACTTTTAACTGGTTTTTCAACTAACATCTCTATAGAAGCATAAGGAGAAGAAATATTGTTATGATCTTTGTAATGTATTTCAGTTTCTTTTATATGCTTTACTATGTCATCTGGTAGGATGATTTGATTAGGGCTAAGTTCATCTCTTGATATCAACATAAAAGCAAACTCATCACTTAACTGATACAAACCAACATTATAGTATCCCTTTTCAACTTCTCTGTGAAAATAGGCACTGAGATAATTCATAGCTAAAATGCAAGAGTCCATTTTTGTTATTTTGTTGTCAATAAGATCCTTAATAACTTTATTTAAAGACTCTGACGCATTATTGGTAACACCAAAGTTTGGGTACTTTATCCCTTCTTCTGCTAAAACAAATGCAGCAGCACGAGAAATAACATCAGAGTGCATGTATTGAATGTAGTTTTTTTGAAATTTTTGATCATTCCAAGGGTTGATATTTCCTTTCGTTAGACTTTTAAGTCTTGATTCATATTCAAAAACAGAATTTGATCGAAGAATGTATTTCATGGCTTTTACAGCTTCATCATACTCTGATGATGAAAATTTACCATTCTTTCGCATCCATTCCTTTACATTTTGCAATAAATGGTTCCAACATACCAAACTTTTTGTATTATCAAAATAATGGGAGCCATCAAACTCACGATCAGAAATGAATAACTTCCTGGATTTATTAAAATTTTTTCCGCAAACATTTTCTTTTAATGTTTGAAAAAAGTATTTGTGATTTTGTGCTAACCTTTTTTCATGTATAAAAAATGCAAAAGGAACAGTAGGCGAAGAATATAAGTATTTATTCCTTTTTCTTTCCAAACAAACGTGTCGATAAGCTTTCCAAACAAACGTGTCGAAAGTTGTGTCATAGTGAAGTGTAATTTCTTTACAAGGTAGTAATTCTAACATTTCTTCCATTTGTGCAACAATTTTTTCACAACACATAACAATACAGATGTCTGGGTAGCTTTCTATTTTTCGAACAAATGGATGAATGGAATACGCAACAAGATGACTATTCCAAACCTCATCCTTATTATGAAAATTATTTTTTTCAGCATTTCTTGTCATAATATTTGCAACCTGTTTAGGATTTCTTGGAATAATAGAAGTTGAAATATGACCACCTGGGTCATTTGATAAAAGGCTCCTATATGCATCCATGGGTTTATTTTTCCCTTGAGCCAAAACTTGATCAAAAACATAATGCGATGATCTGTAAAAAAAAGATTTTGATTTTGTTGAATTTCCATGACATCTATCAACATATGATTTTTCATTGCCCAAGTAATGAATCAATGCTTTTTTTCCATTTTGCAACATATATTCATGCTTTTCAAAATTGTTAGTATATGTTTTACCAACTCTTGCGTAAAAATATGTCTTAGTGATTAAACCATTTCCTAATGCACAACTTTTTTTGTTCCTCCACATATAGCCATCTGCTCGCAAATGCTTTTTTAATGTTTTGTCACTGGAAATTGTAAACCCATAAATTTCTCCTGCTTTGGGACGAACAGGTATAGTTTCTTCTCCATTATTAAAATAAGTAGCATTTTGTAATAGAGCCAGAACTTCATTAAAGGTAAGTGTCTCTGTTTTTTTAGTTATGGCAGGAGTTGCTGCAGTTATGTTCAAAGTTGCTTTTGAATTTTTTGATGTCACAGATTTTTCTGATGTCATGGAAAGTGGAATAAAAACTTTGTCAGAAGTTTCATTATGCATATTAACCTCAATTACATTTTGATCTTTAAGGCTCGCATTTTTATTTAAATAAGCTGTTGATGTTTTATCATTGATTGTATTAGAATAAGATTGATCAACAGGTATTATTTGCAATGCATAGTTGTGGTCATTTTGAAACACAAATAGAAATTGGTGTCTGAAACTTTCTAAATGTTGAAGAGAATATTTCTGCTCATAAAACAAAGATCTTTTTTGTTGGTTGGCCATAAATTTGAATTTTGAGAAAGAAATGTTCTTTTTCATAATTTTCAATTTTGAGATTCATTCAAAGATACAAAATATAATTCAGAAAAAAATTGGTAATTTTTTTTGTTGATAAATTTAAGTAAAAAAATAACAATAAAGGTAATAAAAATAATATTAAATACTTAGTAAAAACAAATACACATTAAAGGCATACATAAATTAAATTGTTATGGTAAAAACTGTCATATTTATTTGAGAAAATTTTTGTAAATTTCTAATCTATCTAAAAATTATCATCTACATCTTAAAAATTTAATAAAACCTACATCTTATTATGATTTCCAAATAAACATAAAAAAAGTTTACACTATTCTATTAGCTTCATATTAAAATTGATTAAGATATAGGTCAATTTATTTTATCTTTTCTCAGAAAACTACATTCTAATTAACAATTTAAAAACATTGCCATAATCTTATCAACTCCAGATTAAATTTATTTAAAAACATAAATAAAACCTTGTATGTGTAACAAGTGAAGACTTTGAAATGTTATGCAAAAATAGTGTCACAATTCAGAGAACTAATGAAAGTTTTGCATTCTAAGAAAAATATTAATCCACTGGAAACTATGCGGATTAGAAATTACTTAATTTCAGAATCAAAAACTAATAAAGGAGTAGTTAAATTTCACAAATCTTTCATATATATATATATATATGATATAGATATATATATATATATATATATATATATATATATATATATATATATATATATATATATATATATATATATATATATATATATATATATATATATTAGCATTATTAACAAAATAGTAAAAATTACTGAAAAAACTGATGCTAACATTTAAAAATATATAATAGTCATAGTAGTAGTCAAACTGTAGCTGCGTTAACAGCAAGTGAGTTAGAAATTTAATTTGACAGCTTTTGAAAATATACTGCAATATAACTTATATATAACAAAATATAACTTTCAATAATATAATGCAAAAGATGAATAGTTTAAACAAAAAATAATTTTTAAGTTAACTTTTTTGATACTAAATATTTGTCTAATTTTCTCTTGAAACTGTTTACATTTGTTTACTTGACAACTTCCAATGGCAATGTGTTCCATAAATTTTCTGTTCTGTTTATAATAAATTCATGCCTAGAAGTTTATTTTCCAATTTTAACAAATTATTAAACTTCATATACTTATTCTTTTTTTTCTATACAGTAACGAACTCTCTTCTCACTAGACAGTTTTACAATAATAATTTGAATAGAACATACCTTTAGGTACCTTCCTTCATATACAGCACTTTGCAAAGCTCAAAGCTTCTCCCAATGCTTGCATTCCTTGTCATTTTTCTAAACATAAACAAACAAGCAAAAAAACAAATTAGAATACTTATTAAGACTTCATTGAAGTTTCTTCAACAAGCTTTATTGAATTTGGTTGCTAAACTAACTACTCTATATTTACTTTCAATAAAATAAATATGTTTAGCAATCGTTTTAGCTTATAAAAGGAAAGTATGGCTGTTAAAAGTACTTGAGGTTTGTCAAACTGATGGGTCAACCATACTATTAAAACATTAAAGTTTAATGTCTTAATATTTGTTAGCTAACACAGATTAAAGATTAATTAATCTTTAATCTGCGTTAGCTAACACAAAATAAAGAAACAAATAGAAAGAAAAACAACGAAAATTTTACTATTTCCTATTGTTGTGATAACAGATTTTTATCTTACTGTGCATGTTTAGCATTAGTGACAGGCTTTCCCCTTATTGTGCAGCCTCCGCTAAACTTACTTTTTTGTTGCAGGCCACTATTATTTTGGTATACAACACATAGATGGCATAACAATACAAAACTTATTGCTACATTATATTTTTTAATTTTACATGTTTTGAATTTTATAAAATTCAAAACATTAATTTAAACTACTAATGCGGGGGTTGACTACCGGTCGTTCTTTGCTCGCATTCCGTTTTTTATTCTGTTACTCCAAGATGGTTTTTCGGCATTTCGGCTTTTTGGCGTTTTAGAATTCGGCGTTTTAGAAACTCTCAAATTTCGGAAGTGGCTTTTGCGAAATGAACATCGGCGATTTTAAATGTTTTGTAACATTCGGTACGAAAAAATGTAATTCCGTGTTCTCAATCTCCTTACGAAAGAATGTTGTTTTTCCGGAATTGCACGAAATCCTCCGGTTAACAACCCTAGTTTTTAGGCATTATAATCAGTGATAATAATAATTATTACATTATTTCTTTATATTCTACAGTCGAATTAGATATCAAATTTTTATTATATTAATCATTATAACATCAAAAACATTTTTTGTAAATCAAATAAAGTTTTAGTAACTTTTATT